>WIPJ01067788.1:46883-61782 GCA_018155075.1 Cassiopea andromeda
AACACTGGCTCTATACATTGCATGACTTGCACACATCAACACTGGCTCTATACATTGCATGACTTGCACACATCAACACTGGCTCTATACATTGCATGACTGGCACACATCAACACTGGCTCTACACATTGCATGACTTGCACACATTAACAATGGCTCTATACATTGCATGACTTGCACACATCAGCACTGGTTCAAGCACTAGAACTCTTGACACTGCTTTAGAATTGATTTTGGTAAGAATCCTTGTTTAAAAATTTTGCAATATGTTGTGCAACTGCAAAATTCTGAAAAAGTTTTAAGGATTCTTGTAATATTTGAACAGCAACTGTGCGAGACTTTTTCTGTAGAAAATTTGTCAGTACGCAAACAGCCTATGAAAATTTCTACCCCTGAATTTTTTAATTTCACAATAGGAAACCCATTATACTAGAAGCAATCCCAGTTTGAGCCTCTTTTGGTTCTTATTTAGGGGGTTCAAATGATGAAACTTCAGTCTGAAGGTATTTCAAATGCGGATTCATTTATGTGGATTTCTATTGGAACAGCTATTTTACCTAGCTCAAAAAATATCCAACAAAATGGAAACACGCAAAAGTTAAATCTATGAGTAACAAGTAGCTTGTAGCAGTGAAATGAGCTCAATCTAGTAAGTTGGAAATATAGACATGTCTGCCAGTAATTCCAGTTTATCATTCTCTGCCTATGACAAAAATCATGACATTGTTGGCACAGTTTTAAGTTACAGCAAGTTCCATTAGTATTACAGAAAGTTCCATTGGTAATTATTAGATAGCTGCAATTCACAATTCATCCCTTACTTACCATAAAGTTGAACATAGTCTTTAAGAAAAGGATTGAGACAGTACATGCTGATATCCATGAATACTAGATGAACGCCTTGATAGCTATCATTTTTGAAAATCTTGTAACTGCAAGGACCGTAAGACATTTTGTTGTAGAAGGGCCATCCAGCTGAATATATCACTCCAGAGCTTTCTTTTTTTATGCTATTGCTAAGAACAGTGATGAAGTACCATTAGTGAAATAGCCATCACAATGAAAAGAAAGGGACATATCAAAGCACAAACTTAATCTGTTAAAATGCCTCTTCATAAAAAGTCAGCACAGCATAGTAAAGAAAGCGCACTTGAAATACTTTGGGACAGGAAGGGAGAGAGAGTTTTAAACATAATTAGAAATGAACTATAAATGACAATACAGTAAACTCCAGAATTTCTGGATCGATCCGGAGTAAGGAAAATCCCGATTATGCGGAAATCCTGTTAAACAGAATTTCCAGTTCTCGAAAAATAGAGTACAGTAAGGGTTGCAATGATGTAATTGGAACTTTAGACTAATAAAAATAAGAAAATGTCCTATGAATTCAAGTACTGTTTTCAAAACAATTTCGCTGATTGTTATAAATTGAGTTGAAGCAGGGTTTTAGTGAAGCAGATGAACTGTAAATGGAAAAGATTGAAGTCATTCACAATCTCCTGGCACAACTGTGGGGAATAAGTAGGGTGTCACTTGCTATTGTTTGCTAGTAGAACCATGGAAAATGATAATGACACTTGGTATTGCTTGCACCAATTGCTTTGTCTAATAGTCACCTCTCTATCTAAGAAATACTTCTGATACGAAGAGCTTTGCGCCAGTGCAACATTCCTACAAAAACGCCTGGCAGCAGGTGAAATATTTATGCAAAAATCAACTACATATGTTGCCTTTTCCCATTTTCTTTTGAAGTGGATTGTTTGCAAGATTTTTGTGATATTTTAGTAATGCAGAGCATTTCGATCAGCAATGTTTGACGGAAAAAAACTCAGATAAAGTGGATTCAACCTCTCCAAAATCCGGAATAAGAGATTTTTTAAAGTAAATTAATGTAAAATGTAGCCACTTGAGTCATCTGTTTGGCAATTTTCCTTTCCCACTCTTCCACGTATTCCTTGAAGAGCTATTATCGCAATCTCGTAATTGGTGGTCAAAGAATTTTCTTCCAAATAAATTGTTAAGAATTTTCAAACATGACCTGGGAAGTTAATGATATTGATCCACAGTATCGCCTTTAGGGCACATGTATACAGTCGTAGCTTCTCAAACATTATACTTCACTTGTAAAAATAACCAGGGATGACGGAGCATCGGTGAGGTATGGATGGGGCTGAAGTGCGGAGAAAGGCACTAGCACAGATAATGAAATCATAATGAAATCAGAACTTCAAATTACGGACTACTATCCATAGAAATATGCTTCCAAACATTGTTGAACTTCGTGGCAGGTGATGAATGCTTGAGGATAGAAAGTCGAGCCTTAAAGAGGGTCAATTGCATGAACAAAATATGAAAATATTGTATTAGTAGACAGTAAAAGAAGGGCACAATTGCCCCTCTTGCTCCTTCTCTTAAAGGACAGGTGGGGCGCTGCTCCCCCATCGTCCCCCGTGCTCTTTCATCCCTGAAAATAACAATCATAATATGAATCAGATCGAAAACTATTTGTTGCGATGTTGCTCGCTCCTGCGTAATCTTACACAGAAACAAGCAACATCTCAACAGGTAGTAAAATAAAGTCAATGTAAAGAAATTACATCTACGTTGAAAGTCTAGATATAAAGTTTGTTGTCTGATAAGTAAAAAAAGGCATTTTCTATCGTCCCATCCAGTAAACCACAGATCTTAGATTATTTCGACAAAAAAGCTTCAGTGAACAAGCTGTTTTGGCTTCATTACAGCTCGTTGTGGGCATTTCTTGAAATCGATGGCTGTTCTAAATTGAGAGATATCGTGTAACTTATATTCTCTTCAAGCTACCGATTTCCGTCCAACAGAAAAAGAGAGCCTTGAAACGAGGCCAAGAGAGGAATCATCAGAGAATACGGGAAAAAGTTTTTCAAGACTAACCTTTGGCTACGTACTCCATAACAGTACGTCCACAATAGACAGGATTACGAGCTAAGATTTAATAGCAGGGAGGCCTTTGCTTAAATTTGATTTATTCAAAGGATATATACTAGTTAGTTAGGATAAAAGAGTATGTGCAAATACTCATAGTGCTAGTGCAGGCTGATTTGTTTAGTCAATTGTTTAGCTATTCAGAAGGAAACTCATACTTACTCACATGCAAAGTTTGACAAATAACCAAGATAGTCCGATATCGTGGTTCTTAGCTGATAGTAGAATGTAAATCCACTGTTGGATGCATACCCATTTGTAGAGTAAAACATTCTTGCATAGCCATCACTTGAATACATTGTAAATGGTTTACCAGCATTATTTGAACAAAACTTTCCAATACTTCGGAAGCTTCTAACAACATTAACGAAGGAAACAGTAAATATATAAATAAATAAATGGATGACTAATAATATATATATATAATATGCTTAAATATATAAATATACATATATATGAATAAATATATATATATATATTATATATATTATATATATATATATATATATATATATATATATATATATATATCCGCAGCTCTTTAACGTTTCTGTCATTGTTTCATTACTATCACCGCAGTATATATACCACTTTTTCTTTTCTACTTTAGCTTACATTAATACAAATTTTGCAAATTATGCAAAGGCTAGCTGTAATTTAGCTATGTTTTTTTGTATGTAGCCTATGTTAAATACAGCGTTGATGATGAGAGTGCTCGGTTACTTTGCACTGTAACAATAAAGCATATTGATACTACGTGAACATTATTACTATAAAAATACTGTTAGTAACAGAGGCTCTGTGAAGATTCAATTGAAAATAAAAATTGCAACTTAAAATTTGACATGAACAAAGCACGAAAAAGAACTGATCCAAATGTTAATTAGTTAGTAATGCATCGACCACTGCAAACGAAAGCCTAACAAGTGCATGCAGTCGGGTCTGTGGCAATCCCGTTGCAAAATAAAGTTGCGTTCACCGGTTATCTTTATGCTGAGAATGAAAAACTGACATCTTTGACGTGACTTAAAAAGTTAGATCACTAAGCCTGGTATCCATATAGTCGTTGACAGTCTTTCTCAGTCCTTTGCGGGTCGCTGAAATAGAATTCAGCGACCCTCAGCCACTCATGTGCTAATGAATTATAAAAGACATTGCGATGTTTCCGTATAGTCGATTTTGGTCGTTGACAGTGTTTTAGTCTTAGGAAAAGTTCTCCACAACCCTCTATGACTATAAGGATGCCAGGCTTAGCAGTCTCATTCTCCTATGCCACGTCGTCACATAGGCACTTAAAGTAAGAAAAGTCCTTGCAGTTTTAGCATTAACCTTTCTCTTTGCGCAAATGTTACATATACACTAGCATTTCACTGGTTGTAATTACCAATAGTCAAAGCTCAAGGAAGGTAATTACTCGTCACAGTAAAAATGCTGATGCCAACGAATCATCTTTAAATATGAATCAAGCAAAGGCTTGTTTTTTGGCGAGTCTGGATGTGCAATTTTCATTCGAAACTTCTGAACTAGTTAAGAACTATTTAGAATTTTATCTCGATTTTAACCATGAAATGACGTCATAGGTCACGTGAAACTTGGAAATTTCCAAAAAAGTCACCTGGAAGATTTTGACAGCATAGGCCTTCCTCAACAAGAATCCGTTGAGAAAGCAAAAATCAGATGGAGTATTAGATTGTTAGGCTATATGCCCTGTCTAAATACACCCTTGATTAAAATCGATTGTTGAGCATGGGAGCGATTGTTGACGCATATAACGGCTTCTCACATTCACCTGTCCATATTATTTGTTTCTTATGAGGTGCTTTGATCATAGTGAGGGCAATACCCTTGACTAAAACCAATTATTGAGCATGGAAACGATTGTATAAAACTTTAACATGTTTATTGACACATAAAACGGCTTCTTATATTCACCTGTCCCATTTATTCGTTTATCATGAGGTGTTTGATGATTGGGAATGCGATTCCAGTTGTCTGAACCAATTTTCAGACATGGGAAAACATTGCTGAAAAATTGAACACTTTTCAATTTCAAAATTTTCGTTTCAGATAATGATATGCCCTGTTCCGTGATTTCTGAATACAGTCCTTAGCACACTGTCCAAATATTTTGGAATTAGGAGTATATGACATGGGACGACAAAGTTGAAGATTTTTAATAGCGATGCAATCGTTTTTTGGCTGTAACCCAGCATTGTTCCATGAGGAACTCGTAAGAAATCATTTTTCTGATTTAGCCCATCACTGTACACGATTTAAGACATAAGAGGTCATTGGGACTGAATTGTTTAATATCATCTTGCCCGAGCCCGTGCTCCAGCCTTTCTCGGTCGTTAAGGGCCGCTTAGATGGAACTTATTGCAATCCCAGAGACCCTCAACGACTGAGTAGTTCGCTGTCGCTAATGAAGTTATAAAAGGTATTTTCATGTTTCGATATAGTCGTTAACGGTCTTTGACGGTCCATCAGTTGTAGGAAAGACTGTCAACGACCCTCAACGACTATATGGATACAGGGCTTTATCTTAAAGGTCATATAGCGAAAATTTTGACAACTTAGCACCTTGCAGAAATTTTTTGAGGCTCAGGCACTTCGCTGACTGGATGGATTCCAAGAGTCCCTGGTCTTTGGTGTCCTGTTATAGCAATTGACTCTTTGCTAGTTATCAATGTTAGAAGTAAGATAAACTCAAGTTATACAGCTTAATTGTCAAAATTGATCTCAGTGCTGCTTGTGAAATTTTCTCTAGTCTTGTCGCCCAGTATTAAAAATTTCTGTATGCTGGACGGCAAGTTTTGAAGTACTGTGCGACATTTGGTCACCTAGTCATACAGTTAGAAAATGCTATAAGGTGTGCCCATTTTCTGTGGTTTACCTCCGCATTGAATACTTCTTTTACAATGCTATAACATAGAGATTAGTGTCATCAAGTGATTTTATTTAATAACTCGTCAAGACTTGTTCATTTGCATAAAACAGGGCTTCTGTCTTTGGAGCCCCTACGCCCCCCTTTCTGCCCTTGAAATACTACTTGTGAAGCAAAAACACAAGATTTAGGAATTCTAAGGGGGCCCAGTCAATTGATGGGGTGGGCTAGAAATTGGGTGATGGGTGATGGGGCGGGTTAGAATTTAGAATCTGCTCAATAGTTTCGTATCATGTCTATTTTTCTCAAAAAGTTTTCATGCCACACTGAGAAGTAGGTAGGAGATCCAAACCCGACCTGTTACTCAGAAATACAAATGCCTGACACCTAAGGAATTTCTTAGCAATTTAACGAAGCTTGCGAGCAAATTTAAGGAATATTACCTGAAGAGACATGAGAGCACTGCTTAAAAAACGTGCTCCCAATATTGTGGACAACTCAGCCTGTTCTTTAGAGAATGTTATACTCGAAGTACCGTAAAATGTCTTTTTAGCCCCTTCTAAATTAAGTCCTCTTTTCTGGACCAAGAAATTCATTAAGAACCATCTCTCTTTTAAACCCCTTCCCCCTGAAAACGGTTGACTACAGCCAAGCGTAGGTAAGCTTCAAAGAAATAATCATACTAGGCTTTATCAGGTTCCGTAAGCAATAGTTCTCAGCCTATGAAGATTCAAAGTCATTTGATGAATTGCTGCAGATGAAAATGTTTTATATCAACCGTTACGATGAATAACTTGCATAATGTGAATATTGATCTCTACTTTCAAACAGAAAAATATTTAGCTAACTATTGAAAACTTTTAAGAAATTTATTTAGCCCCCTCTTATATAAGTCCCTCTCTCCAATAGCACCACCTCTAGAGTGCTTGAAATCAGTAAGCCCCCCTGGGAACTTAATAGAGAATTTGCGGTAAACTGTAACTTCGAAAACTGTACTTCTTCACTATTTATAAACAATTGTAAAAAATATTATCATGTGCAGCTCCAAGGATTTTCTTCGTTTCTAATATAGGCTCTATCAAGTAAATCAATCTAAATTTAGTCTGTGGCCGTATTCCACCTTTTCACTAGTTAAAATAATTGATCCTTAATGTAAAATGTCGGTAATTCTCATAGAAACTTTGATAAGGATACACTACTTTAAAAACTGTCTCATTACGTTGAGTCCCCTTTTGGATTCATTTGAAGAAAATTCAAGATGCTATGCTAAAAATCCTTATCAATGGGAAGTGTTACTGTAAACAAGTGCTCGGTAATCTCATTTGCACTTTAACTGCACAAACTCTCTATAGATTTCCATTGGGCGTTATTTCTTTCCAGATTCACATCAGCTAATATTACCAATTCAATAAAGTGCAATTTCAATGCTACTAGAACTTTCTACTTTGCGCTAAAATCATCTTTGAAGTGCTCACGGCTCTTGCTTTGTTCCTAATCAGTTATTTTCAAGTGAATCCTGTTACGGACATATGCATCTTCGTATGACAGTCGTCAAATGTCCCCGTCACTATAGTCAGGCATTTAAAAAAGAAAATTTCTGAAGAGTCATCAATATATTCGCAGCTCTGTTTTCATGACTATATGCCTTTTCGATACCATTTACAAATTCTGAGGTAAGAAAATACGTATCGCATTCACAGCTTACGTAAGTAAGGCTACGGTTACACGGGGCTGGCCGAACATTTGAGCGGCAAAATATTCCGTCGGTTAAGCAGCCGACCATAAAAAGGTTGCTTAGGCATTGCGTTCACACGGGATCAGTCAGTCAAATTCATGATATGCGCAGAGTACGAATTGTGCCAAATCTATCCTAAATAAAGGTAGCATCCTTCTCATTTTCATTTAATCAGATGAGTTTGCAAACGTGAGAAACTGGCGTACAAAGTAAAGAAAGTGAAATGAATTTTATTTGGGCTGACAACAGCGTATGATTGAAGCTATCTGAGAGTATAGTAACCATCGAAGCAATACCGACTACATTTGCTATTACATTCAAAACTGAAATCAGAGTTTAAATAAATCTACACTACCGTTCAAAACGTGTTGGTACGCTTCGGTAAAAGAATGATTGCGTCGATTTAGTTTTTGTGGCAACGAAAAATTATTGTGATGTGCAGAGTCTATTTTCAACTAGTGCATTCTGAACATTGTAGAAAATGCCAATGAGTTTCTTTTAATGTGCATGCGGCATGCAACTAAGAAATTTTTGCTAAGATAGATGCTATACCAAAATTGTGAAAAAGTTGAGAAAACTTCAGTGCTAGACCAAAAATATAGCTTTCTTATAAAAAATATGTGCATTATTGCCAAGCTCCTTGATCTTATACCTCAACCTTTTACTATTAAAGGATATACAGTTTTCATTTTCGCGTTTCTCAGCCATATCATCTAAGTATCACTTTAGCTTAATTGCCCTCTTTGCTGTCTAAAAGTGTTATCAAGGGGGTTCTAGATAGAAATCATTCTTCCCAGAATGCTTGGAGGGCTGGAACCCCCAAATGGTACTGAGCTCCCTGTCGGTACCAGAAGTTGTGCATATACGATTTATGCGCACTGTAGACACTTTCACGACCTGCTCTTCTTCTTCAAACCATTGTGAAAGACCTGGTCCACTACAATTTTATCGCTTTGTTCACTTTCAGTAGCTGTATTTCGGCTGCATTCGACTGCCCTCCCCCCCCAAAGACTTCTTGCCTCTTACCACCTATGCTTCTTGATGCACCTTAATATAGTGGCTGGGTGCTATTTTCAAGGGAATGCTCGCCCGTTGTGAAACCCCTCTAGGCGGAGGGGGTTAAATAATCTGCCACGAAGCGCTACGTAAGAAGCAGAGGGGATTTGGTGCTAAGACCGCTACTTGACGCAAGAGAGTTTCAGGTCAGCCATTTCAACAAATGCTTTCTTCGTTTCGCGAAAGCTCTCCCTTTCCAACAAAAATTTATCGAGAGCCTAGATGCAAATACCTGCATGCTACTTTCACCAAAATGCCTGGCATTTCATTTGCCATTCGTATATTTGAGGGAGCTTGGTGGGGGAGGGCAGTCGAACTGGTGGATCAAACATTGGCCAAGTATACAGAAATTTCTTTCTTATGAACTTTCTGTACTTTATATACCGCTATTTCATTTGACAAGAGGCTGAAAGTGTATTTCAACCATTCACAGGCACGCCGGAGAAGGAGGGGGAACTGCAGCTACTCACTTTGTGACTAGTGTATGACGTCATTCAACAAATAGTATATCTCAGATAAATTGTATATCGATATTCAAAAGGTGATTTCTTGCAATCTTGCTCTTGTAATTTAAAATTGCTAAATTGTAAAAGGCTCCTTCCCTGACCCCTACTTCCATGCATCCAGTGACAGCTTGACACTTGTCCAGCTTCTTCACTCAGAGATATACTCCGGCGTCCCTAGTTCATATGGTTGACGATGAAGAGAACAGCATAAGTAGTAGAAGAGTTTTACCACATCACGAAAAAACGGCAACATTCTTTTGACATACTCAAAAGATTTTCTTCGTACGAAAACAGCTTTTAAGTATGTCAAAAGAATTTTGCCGTTTTTTCGTGCTGTGGAAAAGTTCTGTAGTATCAACAGACTATTTAGTAGAAGAGTGAGTAACGCGACGTTGTTGCGTAATGGTAGGAGAGGGGTCGAGTCTATTGTTCCGGTGGGTTACAAAAGGGAAGGAGGAAAGTGAATGACCCCTACTGACACCCAAATTTGCTAACATGCAGATGGAATAATTTATCTTAAATATCATAACATGTAACAAACCAGATGTGTCGTGAATGGGGCCTCTGTGGGGCTCAGTCTTGTTAGAATTATTGGAACGTTTGGGAGTTCAGACCCCTTTTGTCAACCGGTTGCTAGCTGGAAAGTTTCGTAGCTAAAAGGAGGAGAGAGGGACGGTACTTTCCAATCAATTAAAGAACAATGCTACAGCCCTATGTTGGCGTTCTCTTTCTGTCAATACTTTCACATATGCAGCAGTTGCAAGCAAGTTCTCACCTAAAGTTCAAAAAATTGGAGTCGTCAAGGGCGTGGTTATATTTTTCACAACATAGCCCCCTTCTTACAAATTTATGACAGCACTACTGCAACAAACGATTAGAAAATCTCCATAACCCATAGTGAGGAATATGGCAGCTGCACACGCGAGATTTGGTGCATGTATGGGAGTGGTCAGTACAGCTAATGGATGGGGAATAGAAACAAGCCTGTAGCCAGGCCTGTGCAACAGGGTTGGCAAAATTGTCTCGGAGAGATCACTTGGTACAATATCTGAGAGCTTAATTCATACTTCATGATATCAAACTCATATGGATAAGGAGTGCGCAAGAAAGAATGAAGTTTTTAGCATGTCACAACGACCAAGGTTGGGCTCAACCAAAGTTTTGGGAGATCGCTCCTTAACTGCAAAGAAAAGCAGCAAGGTAAATTGCAAAAAATTGTCCAGGGGTGGCTTCCTGTACCCAGAGGTGGCCACCCGATGGCTATGGGATGTGTGGGTGTAGACCGATTTGAAAACATTTATGATGGCAAGTATCTTATTCCTTTACTAATGCAAGGGCAGTTTTCATACGGATTATCAGCTAAGTTCAGTCGCCACTACAGCTGTCCATACCTTTTGATTTCACTATTCAGTTATTCGGTCTGATAATTGTCGAATAATCGATTTTTCACTTATGGGTGAGGTCATAATTTAGGCTGATTTCTCCATAGGTGTGGCTAGACATAGGATGTTTCTCGGATAAGGCCTCTTATGAGTGAATTCCTTGCAAAACCAATGCGAGACAACTGTCTGTTCAGCAGCTGTGAAGTTTAACGAGCCATTCGATTGATAATTGGCATAGTAACAGCCAGATTGTTTGCACTTCAACGAGAGAATAGAATTTTTTGACACTAACAAAATAATCGGTGTATATGACCACACCCAAACACACGTTTTTTTTATAAGAAAAAAGTTTATAAGAAAATGAGGCTCAAATCGTCAAAATCTTAAGAAAATCGTAAGAAAATCACGAGGCTCAATTTCCAAAATTAAGTGTTTTTATAGGCCAAGAATCGGTATTTCGTCGTTGTTGCATGTAAAATGTTAAAGATGAAATTCAAATTCAAGTATACAGTATTAACAACGAAAGTGTAAGCCACTCTAGCCAGTTTATTTCAGTAAAAGTTAAGAAAAAGTTAAGAAAAATTTAAGAAAATCTCAGGCTCAATTTCGGGAAATGTTAAGACAATTGAGGCTCAAGCAAAATAATTATTTTCTTATTAAAACAAACGTGTATCGAAGAAGTCGACTGATCGGATAATCGAAGAATTTGACTACCCCTGAATAATCGAAGAATTTGACTCCTAGCGATTAGTCTGCTAATTTGATTCCTCCCGATTAATCGGTCAGAGAATTCACTGACCGAATACTAAAACTGATAATCGAATATCGAATAATCGGTCTTTGTTGGACAGCCCTAGTCACTACTTCATGTAAATGCACATAACACGAGGCAGTACGCTGTTATTCTAGCATTTGCACTCGCGCTTGCGTAGCTGCTTGTCCGAACATTAGTTACGCGCGTTCAGGGACGGATGCAGAAAATATTTGAACGCCTTGCCACACGCTAATTGGCCACTCCCTTCTGACCATGCCCTTTTATTGTACAGCCTTTCTGAAGAAATATTCACCATTAGGAACCAAATACAATCCAGCCTTCTCATTGAGAGTGTAACAATCTTCCAATTTAGCGCAAGGGCTGCATATATATTCTAAAAGAGTTCTATGATACTCGTTTGACTTGATAAATATAAAATGGACAAAATTGATGATGCATGGCTGCATAAATATTCCAATAGTTGACTTGGGCACTTAATTTAACAAATTTAAAAAGAACAATATTGATTATGCATGGCTGCATAAATATTCCAATAGTTCACTTGGGCACTTAATTTAACAAATTTAAAAAAGAACAATATTGATTATGCATGGCTGCATAAATATTGAAATAGTGTTTTTTGGTACTCTCTTGACTTGATAAATATAAAAAGGATAATATTGATCATGCATGGCTGCAAAACATTTTACCAGTATATAAAAATTATGAACGGGGATGTGAAGGTGAATGAAGTCACTACAGGCCGATTACTGCATGAGTCAAGTAAAAGCAAATTTTGAGACAAAGGCAACTTAAGTGTAAATCATGGACAGGGATAGGCTGTGAAGTTGGTGAGGGGACTGTAATGGTCCACATCAAAATAAGAGATTTGTTTCAGTAAAATGATGTTACAACACCATTTTAAAAGTAAAGCAAAGCAAGGCTATTAAAAAATAAATGATGATGGATGGACAACCTTCCAACAATAACATTATTTTTGTATATTAGAGATCTTTGGCCATTAGGATTGTCTCTTTAAATAGAATACCTAGCATAAACATGATATTTAAAATTGCTACTGCTGAAATTCTTTACCAAAATGTGTGGGATGTAGGCCCAGCAGCCCTTCCTATATAACAGCAACAGGCAAATTTTTTGGCATTAAGGACATAAATTGTTCTGTGTTCCCTCCATGTCTTTGTACAGAGGTCTGTAAATATAAAATTACCTTTATTACTTTACTTTCAACCCAAAACTAAATGCTCAGGATGTTTCACATTATGGGGTACCTGACCTATTTGGCATCTGGAGTTTCCATTTGAACAAAAATACTTTCTACCTGGGTTGAGCTCAAAAGACTGCTTGGGAGAGGCTATTTGGAGGTAAAATTGTGGTTATTCTTTATAAATTTGCTTTGTCCCACATTATTACTTGATGACAGCCCCCTTGCTAATTATCTCCCCCAAAATTTCTATTTCTGTGGCAAACTCCTAGCAAAATTTTAAAGCATTTTGAAAAGATATTTTGCTTTTAAGGAATGACCACATGACCAAAATCTAACAAGGAGATTCCCCTGCAGTTCCAATATCAAAAGCTCTTGCATCAGCCTTTATCAAATGTTATTAGTATTAAGGTAAAAAGGAATGAGCTAGGTTGATAAAACTGTACCTGGCAGGCAAGATGACCTTCTGGTGGCGGCAATTAAGAATAGGTTTAAGGGCACATGCTAACCCAGCCGAATCCATTGCTAGGATTAATCTTCTCAGAGCGTCTTGCCCTAAGACATCAAAAAATTTACCTTCGCCATGTGTTCTGCAGCTAAATCTATGAGACCTCAGGCCTCGTGACTTGATAATTGTGATTCAAATTCTTTCAGATAACACATCTTGTAAGAAAACTCGGTCCAATTTGAATCCTCGACACGGTCACTAACGAGCTTTGAACTTGACAAACATCATCGCTCTGACCACCGATTTACGGTAAAAGTTGTGAGGAAGATGGCTTTTAAAAGGACTTGGAAAGAAAGCTTTATATAGTCATCAGGGTAGATAGGAAGCATCGTTCTGGCCACCGACTTACGGTGAATGGCGATGTAAGGGAAATGATTTTTACAAGAGTCCGCACAGAGATGAATTAACGGGGTCGTACGTTCATAAATACTGTAAGTCGGTGGTCAGGGAGATGTTTTCAACAACCTTTTCTTGACAGTGAATACCATATGGTCTTATATTTCTCAAGTGCTCTCTGCTCTGCATAAAAATCGTCTCTCAGGCTACCCTCTACTCGTAAGTCGGTGGTGAGGAAGATGTTTTTAAAATATTTTTTGGTTATCAGAGTGTTAACCAAATAGCTAAGGCATGGCAAACCATATTTTTATATTGAGCAAAAGATGCTTGTGCAATTTATTTTCATCAAAATGGACATATGGAAGATATTGCTAAACATCTGACCGTCTTTCATTAAGTCTTGTAGGACGGTCTGTATCCGCCACTGCGCACGTGCACAAGATTTTGTGGAAAACTGCTATACTCCTCAATATGGGCCATAACCGTATAGAAGTGCAAAATTCATCATAGTAACGCAATTCAAAACAAGTTAGTTTACACAAGTCAACAAGTTAAGCAAGCAATCAATTTCAATATACCTTTAAAATCAAGCTAGATGCAAAATTTTAGGGAATTTATCAAGATCGGAACCTCTCCCCCCAAATGATAGTATGTTTGCGTTTTACCTCATAAGATATACCTCTAAGTAATCCTCAGTGCAGAACGGCATGTTTCCTTTTACATCAAAATGCGATGATGACCATGATAGTTCGAGGTAATACCAATTGCTTGAAAAATGCGTGTAGGGCCTAATGTTGATAATACGGCAGTCATAAGCTGCAGCATTGATAGATATCGAAGAACGTTTTGTGCTTGCATATAATGTTGTTGGGTTGCAGGTACTGAATGCAGCTGTGTTGAAGATGGAAGATAATGCTAAAATTAAAAATCCAAGGTCCATCTTCAATGGCGTTTACTTCAGCTATCGAGTGAAAGCAAAACGCAGGACTGCTAGATCTCCAATCCTTCTAATGAATTCATATAAATAGTTCTGCGCTTCAAAGTCAAGTGCAAATAGTTCAATGTCAATGCTTACATATCAGAATGTTGAATTAAAGCACCACAATTGAAATAAATAGTGCATGGAATATTTGACAATGTTTATAGAATAGACCACATGCTTAATTACGTATTTAGCATTGTATTTCAAACCAACCCTATCTATCAAGATCTTGCCGTACGTCAAACGCTTCACAATAGTTGTCCATACAGATATTGGTGACGTCTGTGACGTTATGTACTATTAAAAACTATTGCTAGCCTCGCTTTGAGGTTGACTTAAATAAACAGTAGAGAGCACAGTTGTGTTGGGTGTGTTGCTATGAGTTTTGTTGAAGAATGGTTTGCTTTTAATTCATCTCGGTGTTTTCCTACTTCGTCATCCTTCTCGGGATAAAACGGGATACGAACCCGTCACAAATGGTGGCCAGTGCGGGTCTAGAGAAGTGAATGATGGCGTTTTTTGAAGGACCTGATTTGGAGCAGGGTAGGATGCTCGAAGATGGAGGGTTTCCTC
>WIPJ01067788.1:75325-88614 GCA_018155075.1 Cassiopea andromeda
TATATACTTTACATACATTAATATATATATATATATATATATATATATATATATATATACATAAATAAATAATTATCCATATTCATATGCTTATAGCAGCCAAGAAAAATAATGCAGGCAGTACAAGACAACATTGGGAAATATGCAGAACTTACGAAACATGACGTAGCCAGCAACAAATCCGCGGTAAGAGGAATAGTAGCTTGGTTTATATCGTCGATTAAATTCAATCTCCAGGTATCTGCTGTATGCAATGTATTTTTGCATGTTGCTTGTGTTGCATAATTGGGGTGAAATACTTCTGTGGAAGTAATAGGAGGAGGTATTCGAACCTAAAAGAAAGCATAGGTTACGACAGATTTCTTGGCAGTGTAACACGTAATCTAGCTGACCTTATGCAAATATATAGCAATTGAGCGGCAAACGGTATAGCATCCATTAGCAAAGGAAATGGCCAAACAGGAAATAGCCCTGAAATCAACTTTAAAAGTGAATTATAGTTATGCATACTCATGGATCATTGGCAATTCTCTGCAGTTATCAAAGGGATCTTACTATTTTTAAAGCTATTTTGCATTACCTTAAGTTAAACGGCACTACTGCAACAATGATTATACAACTTAAATTAGTAATGAATTTCTCACTTACCATATAGCTGCACATAGTCTTTAGAAAAATAATGATAATAGTACATGTTGATATCCATGAAAACAACATAAACGCCTTGATAACCGTATGATTTGTAAATCTTGTGACTACAAGATCTGTATGATGTCCTGTACTTATATGGCCATCCAGTTGAGTAGATCACTCCAGAACTTCCGTAGTTATAAGTATTGCTAAAATCAATTACAACTTACTAATAGAAAAATAGTTAAAACGATGAAGGCAAAAGCATACACCATACTAAAGCATTAACTAATCCACCGAAATTTTTTCCACTGTAGTATCATACAGGAGGACGAGGAATACTTGCTAGAATCACTTTGAGTCATAGTAGGTAAGTATACAGGTGGGGACTGGAGGATGTTTTGGTGAGTGAAAGCAGATGTCAATTGCTACACATAGATTGAATTAAAATGCATTTCTAGTATGACTCATCAACAATGGTCCATCTTTATACACAAATACGAGAGGAAACGCTGATTGGTGATAACCCTAACTTACCAAGTTACCAAACGCCTATACAACAATATATGACACATATTTCTCACTTCAGACAAAGTGATTGTTCTATAAATGTCATCAAAATTGGTGTGCGCTTATTCCATTAAGCAAAGAACTGTATGTAAAGTACAAATTGCAATGGATAGACCATAATAGAGTCAGTAGAAAGAAATTCATATTGACAGAAATTTCAGAGCAATTTTGCCTCTTTCCACAACACGTTGAGACAACAGATGCTAACAATAAACGGTGATTGCGAACGAAGCAAGTAGCAGCGACAGGTGCACTTCATGATTGTAAACGATTGCAATTGCATCGACTTCCTATTTTGCGATCTGCATGCTTTATATTCCAACAAAAAATCAGCCCTAATGTTTTTTCCAAAATAAGGACAGAGTAATTTCCAAGAAGACACTATCAATGAAGCGAAATAAATTGAAGGGAAAAGCTTACTGTAGTAAAGCATTAGAAGAACCCTAAACTCAGCGATCATCTTCAAGACTTAAAGCCCATCAATAGGCAAAAGCAAAGCTGGATTTCTAGGTTGGTCTAGCACAGCTAATAAGCTGGAATAACGTAAGATAGGTTGATGATAAAAAAGTAGCATCTATGATTCATAGCAAAAGAGTAATTATCATATGCTTTTCTCGATTTCCAGTAACTTCTAAAATAAGCATTTACAATACATTGGACTCAAATATCTGAATAGAAACTATATAGATTACATTTAACTACGACACGAAACCTCTTGCCATTGAGCTCATTTCTGAAAATAGCTGTTAGCTGAACAATGCTGGGTAAGGGGATTACTTTTTAGCCACGTAGGGCTGGAGAATATCAGAGAGTTGGCAATGCTATGCCAAATCAAAGACATGTTAAAGTTGTTGTGCATTAGATGAGCTAAAGCACCCAAAAGCGTCCCAAAGTGAGACTAAATTTAGATGAGGAGAACACTTGTTGTCAGAATCCTGGATATTGATTGGTCAATTGGAATTTGGAGAAATTTGACCTGATTAGAGTTCTCAACCAATAAAACAGTATTTATGCCCTTCATGCATAGATAGGCAATACAAATTTCGTAGAGTGAAGTGTTACTTCGCATGCTTCTCCGACCTAAGACACAATTCTTTGCCATAATTATGATGTAGGCAGAATTCACATAAAAATCAAAAAGTTATCAAACAGAACCCCATGAAAAAGCAGGGCTCTTGAATTAAAACATGGAATGCATTCATTTTGTAAATAGCAGCCAACACAATACTGGCAAAAGTTCTTTGCATCATTTTCTCTCACTAAATTTCAGGAAAACCCGCAATGGAAATTAGCATAGGAAGAGAGAGATACTAATATCTAAAGTTGTAAGTCATACTTTGATCTGCAATACGAAGGCTAATACTCACTAGCATCTGGAGCTGTATCTACGGCCACCGAGAGGATAGGATGACTTGTATCTTAGCCGATACGTGAATGTAAATCCACTTCTACTCGCATACCCGTTGGTAGAAAAAACAATCTTTGCATATGTATCCCTTGAATACATTGTAAATGGTTTAACAGCATTGTTTGAACAAAACTTTCCAATGCTTCTGTACTCACTAAGAAAATTAAGACAATTGGATATTATATTTCAAAATCAGAATCCAATATTCTAATGCAAACAATAAACCATATGTTTCAATAGCATCGATATTATACATTATATTATACATCATACAATAGTAAAATGTCAGGTTTGTACACCAATATCATTATTTTCATCATGTTCAGCTGATAACAACATTGCATAAGAAGTTAGGAGGAAGTTGCAATTCTCATACACATAACAATCACAGGAGAACACAAAAAATTGAACATTTTATTCAATAACTGTTGACCTTGACAATTTCATCTGCATTAGGTCAATTTTTGATATAGATCTTTGTGATCAACCATATTCTATTTGGTAATATTCAGTCAATTGAAGGGGCGGAGGGGGAGGTGGGGTTAATAACGTAGAGTTTAAAAAAATACAATATTCATCATTATTACTCTTGGCACAGAAAGTTGTTGTGTGCCAAATGCTATGATGAGGAATATTATATTAAGGAATGAATTAAGTTTCAATGTAGATTTCATTTTTCATTTTATTTTCACTTCTTTTGATTTTCACTCCATTTAAAGGAGGTAGCACTTCAGCAAAAGTTGATTTACAAGAGGCCCTTCATCTACTTCATAATATTGTACTTAAATGATAAAAAACAAAACTAATTACACCATTATTAAAATTTTCCGATACACAACAGCAGTTTACAATTTAATAAAAAATAGAAGATAAAGAAATCTTATTTCAGTTTTGCTTTGAAAAGCTGTAGGCAAGCTACCTGCTTAACTTCACTTCGCTATGCACCATACCAAATCTCGAAATCCTCTCTCATTTAGGAGTGGTGGAGGTGTCAAAGTAACTAGAGTCCTGGTTGATGTGGTCGTATCCCCCCTCCACTCGAAATAAATAAGACTATTGTATATAGAACTTGTACAAGAATGCCTGTTCTCTGGGGTCACTCCCTTCAGCATCGCATCGCATCGCATCGCATCGCATCCCACTATTTCAGAATCAACGCAGGCCTAAAACAATGGAAGTTGTAAAATGCAGGTCTGTAGGCAATCATTATAATACCGTAATAATGTATTTCAGATTTATGCTTATATGCAGCAGACTCTCGTAATAAAAAACCTTGGAAATAACCGAAAAATAGTTCTTTACGATCTATTTATATAAGAAAAATTTAATAAAAACACAAGCCTGAAAATTAGTGGAAAATAAGAACAAATTAAGAAAAAGGCTGAGCCTGAAGCCTTACATAAAAAGTACTGTTGAAAACGATGCAGAACCTCTCCACTAATAAATGGATATGAAAGGTTCTTTCCTTGTTAACCTGAGGATAATTGATAGCCTTGGTACTTTTTTCTTTGATTTTTGCAAACAAATTGCTCTTAGCGAAACTAGGTACTATGCTAACATTGTCTATTTATAATTGTTTATAAAATTTTTCATTAAAAGACATTAATTTGCAAGAGGGATCATCTTGTACCCCGTTTACACTGGAATGGGTCTCTAATTTGTCTCGCTTCATTCTCACTGAAACATTTGCTTGTAGCAACATTTGATTCCCATTCTTAAAATGTATGCCTTTCTGTACTGCTTATCTTTCAGCCTTTCACATTGGTCCTCACATAAGTTTTGTAGGACAAAACAGCTGTAAAATTATAAGGGAGGTCTTTCTGGCAGATATCCATTTGGCGTTGAAGAGCCCCGAAGCGCGCTTTTAGCCGGCCAAATGCACATTCAATGACCATTCTGGCTGAGCAAAGGCGGTGACTGAAGAAATTTTCTTCAAGACAGCTGGCCCTTCCTTCATATTCTCTCATGAGATATGGTAGGAGTGGACATGCAGGATCACCTAGCAAACAGATTGGTACATACTACGCCACCCTCTACTACGATTCTCTGTCAGGAAAGTATGATGCCAGTTTGCAGCATCTTGTTTAAATCTGAATTTTTAAAAATGCATAAAAATTCATAAACCAATTATGAATAATTGGTTTATGAATAATGCTGGTTTATTTAAAGGGGCCCCCAGCCCTTGAAGCATTGAGTATTATGAGGCCCCATCGACCTTTGACCTTGAGGCCCTAGGGCAATTTGCTCCTAGATTCCAGCTTGAGTAGAAGCAATTCTGAAATGAGTAGCAATTGTTGTTTATAGCACTTCTATACACAACCTTCTTCTTCTATTTGAGAAATATCTCTTACCTCGATTGCTCATGGGCCTGTAACAAATGAGTTATGGCTCAAACAACCTTGAAACATTAGCCAAAATATAGAAAGGAACGCAGCAGTCGGACAATCTGAGGGCAGTCGAAAAATTCAAAATTCAAGCCTTTTTGGAAAAGCTATGTCAGACAAAACTTTTTCTTAACAGGCTTGACATTCCTACTGCTTCAGAATTTTCCAACTGGACAAGATTGGGGAGCGCTGTCACACCCCAACACCCCCAGTTTTTACGCCAGGATGAATTCAATGATGATCCATGAAAGGCTAACTTAGAAATTGGGTGGCCTAGTCATAAGACGAAGCCTTCATGGTTTCTTTATTGCTTGGCCAACTCTATGCGGGAGAATTTTCCATTGTGAATGTTTGAAATAAACTAAATACTCACATATAAAACCAAGTCTGTACGTATCTAAAGGTAGAATGTATTGGGAAAATTATTTAAAGATTTCTAGCAGAGAGAAAAAGGGGTCCGGGGTTGAAGCCCCCAGAAAAATTTTGCTAGCTTTACCCTTCAGACTACTGGAAAACGTAGGAAAAACCTTTTGGGCATGTATGGTGATGTCAATTCGTAATCCGGCGATGCACCACGCCACTATTCTTGTAACGATATGCCAATACATTCAAAAATTTAACTATCCAAGGGATTGTCTGTGACCGATGCTCCACGACATAGAGGATTGTCTCTCGTGCTCCAAGATAATTTCCTAGCTCAAGGCGGACAATTCGGACCTACCTACATGGAATGCAGCCTGGTATTTACGTTCCAGGTCGAGAGTCTTTTTACCAGGGTTGCCATTTGGCCTATTTAGAGGTTCCTGAAATCTGGCCTAATTAAACGATGTTTAGCCAAGGACAAGTTGGTTTGGCCTAAACAGGAAATTTGGCTAAATTTTGGCCAACTTGAAATATTTTTAGAAAGGTCATAATAGAAGTTCATAAGTAAATGAACGTAATTTTGAAACATTTCAGTTCTGTCATGTGATTCGTGACTTACAATAACGCTAGCAAGAGGGGCTATAGATCTAGCGTCATAAAAGCGGTGCATCTTTGCTGTAAAAATCCCAATGTTTTCAAGATAATTGGTGATTTATTAATCACATATGGTAATAAACAACTGCAATACAAAATAATTTGAACTGAATGTTTGGTGCATTTTTATAAGCAGTGATGTGTTGGGACACCTTCTGTTGTGGGGGGGGGGCGTTCTGGCCAATTGACCAACTATTGTTACTAAATTGCAACTAGAACACAAAGGTCACAGAAAATACTGTGGCCAACCCTCCTGGCACCCCTGGCAAACTTTTAACCAACTTTCTTGCAAATTTGAAAACATTGGGGGCGTGACGCCCCCACGCCCCCATAACCACGTCCCTGTTTATAAGCAGGCTGAATGCAACAATTCAGGGGGCTACATCGCCAAAATGAGCATTGTTTTAACAAGGGGGCAGGGTACCTTTTAACATTGCAACTACTGGGCCGTTCACCCAATGGTCCCTTGTCCTGGCCCAGTAGTGATGCAAAATTTCATGTTTTTGGCCCAGTAGTGTGAGACCTTTCTTTTCTCTCCTCAAAATGTAAATGGCTATAAGTCAGTCTGTAACTGCATTAAACAACAAAACGGAAAAGTTGGCGTAGCTTTTCCATGTTCATACTAAATCAGTCGTTCTTAAACTGGTATCGATCGAGCCCTAGAGGGCTCAGTGAGTCAGTTTCAGGGGCTTGGCGGTTTGTTACACCTCACTGGTAGGAGTGGCGATGTCATGCTCTGCTTGGCCAGCTTGTACACTAATACAGGATATAGTTATATACATATTTTTTGAGTTTGAAGAAAAAAGCCACATTTCACTTTTCCAACTATGGAGCAGAGGGTTGCGATGATTGTATATGTGGAACTTGTGGTATTCAGTATCTCCAACAGGGTTAAGAACCACCGTTCTAAATATTAAAAATTAGTAGAATCCAACCAGATTGAGAGATTTGCTTCTTTTCATCCGCATGAAGGTCAATGATGAAACAAAGGCACTATGTATATAGAAAGACGTTTTCCAACCTTTTGAAGGACGTCGCCTTAAAAATATTTCTGAGGGCAAGCCCCCACCCCGCCATTTTCCTTCGCTGTTGATAATGGATCTCTTCTTATCTCGACCAAGTTCAGTTATCTACAAGCCAGTTCTTAGGCTATGAATGAAATGGGACCTTCATATGGGCGTGGCCGAGTAGAAAAATTTTCTTAAATGATGCCCTGCAAGCCTTACCATGAGCCCCCCAGAAATCAGCACTGTACTATGTGTCTTAGCATGGTGTGGAGATTTTTGCAAATACTTCTGAGCTGGCAGCAGCATGTTAGCAGATCGTCGATTGATCAAATTTTATCAAGGGCTATGCAGCACGTATACAATTTTAAATAATAATGCTCATTGTTCTTTAACAATCAAGCTTTTAATCTATAACAATACATATTGTCTATGTAACAATTTAGCGACACGGGATTGTAATTTGGCCTCTTGTGGAAATGAATCTGGCGTCCGCTGACCAAATGGACGTGGCAACCTTGCCTTGTACCCTCAGCATGTAGCAAAACCTACTTAATTCCAAAGTGTGTGGTAACACAAAGGTCCTATTTCAACACACATAATCTTCAATGCCATAAAAAATCAACTGAGACGAATCCTAACACATTTCCAGCCGGTTGTAAAGGCACATGTTACTGATTTTTCATTTCACAACGCTGCTGGATTCATTGGTCGCCTCTGACCCTGCTTCTCTTTGAAATGTAAGCGGCTTTCAGTATGACCTACAATTTACAGGACCGGCTCACTTTCATTTTGCAGTTTCCAACAAGCAGTCATCACAGCGGCCCAGAGGGAAATTCTAAGATCCCTTCAAAAATTGGTGCCTGTTCAGGATGTTGCCCCCGCAGCCAAATTTCCTTTGAAGTATGCTATGAAAAGCAGGCATGATTTCTGAAAAGTTGACTATGCACATATTTCTATAGTGCGTAACTAATGACAGCATTGGCCTAAACACAAAGTAGTTGTTTGCTGAAATTTTACCTCGTAAGGAATACCTCTACATAATCTTCTTTGCAGAAAGGCATGTTTCCTTTAACATCAAATTTGGATGAAGACCATGATATTTCAAGGTAATAGGAACGGCTGGAGTAATAAGTGTTTGGTCTTATTTTGATTTCACAATAATCGTAGGCCGAAGCATACACAGATCTCGAATGACGTAATGTGCTTGCAAGGAGTGTTGTTGAGTAGCAAGAACCGTCTGCAGCGCTGACTATGGCAGCTAATGCTGAAAGTAACAATCCAAGGCCCATCTTAAAACATAGTCAAAAATCCATCTATTCGCTAATGCCGTTTGCTTTCGCCATCGTTGGAGGATAGAACACGGAACTATCTGTACATGCGTCACAACGAAGGGAACTATGCAGGCGCAGCAAATAAACCATAGAAATAATACAAACACGAAACCCACCTCTTAGAATACAGAGCTTTGAAATGCAAATTAGATCCATAGTAGATGAATGATGACCTTCAAATATATAATTTATTTAATATATGTAAGCATGTATGCATGAATAGACTATCCATGCATGTATGCCGGAATGGAGAACGTTGGTAATCTAATCAATGGCTCTTTCTTGCATCGCAACAGAGGGGTAGCCGGGGTCGTGTATTTGAAGGGGCAAACAGGGTGGAACTAGGAGTACAGGGCTAGGAGGTAACAGGGACGACCAGGTGGTAACCAATATGATGGGCGTCTCCCTATTAGTGAGGATTAGTATTAGGGTTGTAGAGCTGAATGGTGTGCTTTGAATCCATGCCAGTAGCAAGGGCGAGTTTGTAAGGGGGGCACTGGATTGTGCGTAGTAGAGAAACGTGGGGCACAAATGCTAACTGGATGGGCGTGGCACCTCCAGGATGTAAGAAGCTCTAAGAAAATTGATTATGATGCATGGGATTAGCATCTTGTAGTCAGGGTCGTCGCAAGAACTTTCGGTTTGCCAGGTGTAAGGTCGAATTTACCTGAAATTACCTGATTAGTGAGCTGTTCTATTCTCACCGATAACTATTCATTCCAATTTCATAAAGCAATTTTTTTAGCCAATTAAACATCGTACGAGGCAGTAAGTCACCCATAGCTATCGAAAACTTACAGTGTGTTATACTTTCCTTGTATCAAGTGTCAATTATAGAGCCCAACGTGGTAGGGCCCGGAGAAGAAATGTTCAATATAGAAGTTCTCAGAAGGCTGGAAAATGCTATTTTGAGATTGGTGCTTGCAAATACAGTATTGCATAAGAGAGTCATTTTACTTATCTTTTAAGTGGAATGTTTGAGGCTCAAAGAACACCTGTTCACATATCTGAGGAGAAACGCTGAAATTTACTGCCGATCATAGCATGCATATAATGTGCCGGTGGGACCCCTGCATTGCGCCGGTGGAACCCTAGAGTTGAAGGCCACTGCTGTAAATACTGCCTTTAACTATAAGTTCATTCAATTGTTTTACAAGCACTATGTAGCACTTAACTCTTCAAAATTACTTTGCTTTGATGATGTAATGACCCCTGAAAAATCCATGTAGTCAGTCAGAATATTCACAGTCAGTTCGCCGCTCACTCAGGTCCCTCAAGCAGTCAGCCCAGCAGAATCTAGTTGCTAGTAGATCGCAACAGAGAAGGTACCACGATCAGCATCTTAAGGAGTGGGTACCTTTTTCAGTAGACAGCTCAGTGTGGCTTCGTCGCCCAAAACCCTGGAAATTCGGTAGAAGGTGGATTGGACCATTCAGAGTTATCTCTAGAAAAGGGGTCAATTATACCATACGGTCTCCTGAACGTAGAGATAGAGTTGTGCATCACAATAGTTTAAAAGTTTGTGTACTTCCGTCAGGTACTGGAGCTACGCATTATCCCATTCCTGAAGCTGAGGGTGCAGCCATCCTATTTGAAAACGACCCGACCAATGCTGAGGGTGAAAGGGAGGCCCCACCACCTGAACGGGCTCGTCCTGCGAGGCTGAGGCAAAATATAAACCCTCCTTTGAGGTTTGGAGATTTTGTTGCACATTAAAAAAGGGGGAATGGTGTAGCAGTGACGTAATCCGTAATACTTCCTTCCGTTAGTAATTATTAAGTAATAATCACAACCTCGTTTTGATTCAATTTATGGTGCCATAGCTTGAGAGCAGTTGTATTTTATGTGTCTGGCTCTGTCGAATCCTTGCTACATAATTACACACAATCGTTACAAGCGTTACAAATATTACCTGAATTTTAACGACCTCAAGTTCAAAAATTTGGGGGCTATGCAATCCTAAACCACAGTCGCTACATCCCTGCCTGTCAATCACAAGGCTACCTTAACCATTTTTACACAGAGTTAGCCAAATGCTTGTGAACAATTTTTGAACATGACCCACGAACAAAGATTGCCTAGGCATATCTCTGAGCATAGTCGTTCCGAGCATACCAAAGTTAGGGTTAGAATAGAGGGCACGAGTCAATACAGGATGAGCAGGGAAAACCTTTGTGAACACAGTTACCAAAATTGACAAAGAATGCACACAGACTAAGAAACAGATAGAGTCTTACCAAATACCAAGGATATGAAGGGATATAGTTAAAAGAAAAAGAACGGAAATGGCCCATTAATAGACACCTCTGCTCCTGAGTAGAGACAAAATGAGGGCTGGAGTTTTGCCCCAAGCAAAAGTTACGTTAATACACTCTGGAAAGTCGAAAATGCCACTTTTCAAATAATATTGGAGTCACGGTCATCATTCTATGTACAGAAGGAAAAGTGATCAGCCAACCTGATAGCCATTCTGTTCACACGACTCCGATAGAATGTTACATCAATTGGTTTTGTATGCGTGTTACCAAATCAGTTGTCTAATAAAAAATTATAAATATGGACACACGACATGAAGATATAAGAGAATACACAATTGTTCCACGTTCTCAAAGTTCCTAGCAACTGTTCTGAAGTCTCTATATTCTCGAACATAACGATTGTTCGAAACAGCGATGACGCGCTAAACCAGCACGTAGCAGAAGGTAGGCGAGGGGGCGTAGCCCCTAAATTCACTTCCCTTGCCAATTCCGCCCCCATAAGTTTCCTCGAGCTAATTGTTTTTCCCATTCTTTTAGGCTTTCTGCCCCCAAGGGATGATTTGCCATCCAAGACCGCCCCCAGCTACGTCACTGCGCTAAGCAACATTAGCTTTCAGCACAACAGCAATGTCAAATGCAATGGCGACTTTACAACTCACTATCGCCGAAACTTACTCGGCAACAATTCATAGCGACAATTCACGACAACTATTCAAGACGACTTTAAAAAACGACTGACTTCACTGACAGGAAGAGCACAGCACATGGACAACACATCCATATTACAGTTACAATAGATGTATCTTTAAACAAAGAGATGATGACAGCAGCTATGGAGATAGACTATGGCACAAAAGTATGTTAGTGGATGATTGCTACAAAACGGAACCAACAGGTACAGAAACGAAATTTGACATACCATTACGTAAGTAACAGTAAAAACAAACTAGTACTCTAACAGGAATTCGATGCACTCCGCACCTCTTTTCCGGAGTCAGCTCACTATGCTGTGGAAATGAGGTACAACTGTCTGCTAAGGGGCAATTCATTTAGTAAGTATGCACGAAAAGGGTCTAGCAAAAGTTTACTTCATGAGTACAAGCGGGGAGCGGTAGATGCATCCAAGTACGTACGCAAACTGAAAATGTCCCTTTTGCATCTATTCTGTATTTTGTTGTATTTGCGTTGACTTTCATTACTGTTTTATAACCCATTTTCTATGATTGCTTTCCATATCTCTTAATTGTTTTACAGTTTTTTTCTCTATGGAATTATTGATAGGATATTTTAAAACATTGTAATTATAAATTGCGGGCGTTAGATGAAAGAGTATGAACGCAATGAGGGGCTTTAGCAAGCGTACTCGTGCATATGATGGGAGGAAGGGGTCCAATTTGTTTGGAAAAATTTCCTTTTTTGAAAAAATTCCTTGTCAAGGAAAACTCTTTTCCATTATATGACCATTATTATGGATTAAATTTTAATCATTCAAAAGTGAGAAAAAATCGATGTCTTATGCATTTTCTCACAATGACAATGTGCTGTTTTTTTCATTAAAATTGTTGTACCTCATGGTTGTGCCTTGCATTTTTTCTATTAAAACCCTTCATAAATAGATTCGATATTTGATTTTTCATAGGTTCGGGGTCATTTTGGGTTAACGAAAGTGCAGGCAGGACCTGAGGCGATGGTCCCGTAGTCCCCCTTAAAACCAACACTGATTAAGACAGGCCTCACGGTGTCATTTGTGCTATGAAAAGTTCTTTCATATAACAGTCTTAGCAAGGTGAACGAAGTAGAGCGTATTCGTAAGAACAGAAGTGGAAAGTGAATCCGATATCGTGTAAACAGATGAAAAGTTGACATGGGATTTGGTGGTGGTGCCAATCAATCCGGTATTGTATGAACAGGGCCTTAATTGCATCAAGGCCTAAGCAGATGCTAATCCTAGGTGAAAAATTATAGCAAAATTATATCCCTTTCATTGCAATGAAATGGTCGCTCCGTAGAGAGGTATAGCTGACATATTTTCAGTTTTTTAAACATGAAAAAAATACAGTTGTTTGTATGTCAAGTCTTCTGTCTCCAAATGGCTGCATTTCAGCTTCTCTTGACAATTTTCCCCTAAAATTTTCTACAAAATGCCTAGCTTGAGGGGTACTTTTGTTTCAAGTTGCCAAAGTATCAAAATTCTAAAGCTAGATTTTATGACTTCAATGCTTATTAACTATATTAGATCAAAATTGAGCTTAAAATCCAGCGCTGTTTGTGCATTTGTGTCCTCTATGGCTGGCCGTATGTAGCAATATTCAATCTTCTAAATATATATTCAATGTCGGGGTTTTCCATATACGTTGCATGCTTTGCGGAAGCCTTCGCAGCGCTCTTTCTTCTTTCAGTCATTCATTAGCTATTCACACAGCTAACGCACATCATGTATAAGTAGTGTTTGTGATATGCACTGATATCGTTGTTTACTATATGCTTCATTCAAGTGTAGCTTTACGTTAGTTATGTTTACGTTCAAGAGTTGTTTTCCAATTTGTTTATTAACCATATTTACGTAAATTCCGTACCCTATTATTCTTAAATTTGATTGGTAGAAATTTATAGATTCTGTGTAAGTTACCTATAAAATAAAAGAGAGAGAGAGAGAGAGAGAGAGAGAGAGAGAGAGAGAGAGA
>WIPJ01067788.1:88798-112228 GCA_018155075.1 Cassiopea andromeda
GAGAGAGAGAAAGAGAGAGATTCGAATAGATTCGAATAGATAGAGAAAAACAAATCAGATTGGATAGGAATCAAAAGAGAGACAGAATTAGAGAGAGATATGGTAACGTTAGTAGTATAAGCTTCAAGTAGACAGCTTTAGAGGCATATTTTCATGAAGAGTAACTGGATAAAAGTTGGTGTCTCTCTGAGAGTTCTCTTTGCACTTTAACAACTAAATCCCTGAACCAGCAGATAGTCAGCGGGTGGACGCTGATAAGTTTCTACATTCAATAAAGTGAAATGTACTCAATAAAGTGAAATGTATGCAATAAAGTGAAATGTATTCAATCTTTTACTAAAACAGATTCAATCCAGTCATAATATGTATTCAATTCAATGTTGAAATATATATTCAATTCAATGTTGAAATATATATTCAATTCAATGTTGAAATATTTATTCATTCCCATATTGAAATATATTCAATCGCAGGGCAAAATATGTTCAATCCAATGATCAATACATTCTATCTCCATGGTAATCAGCTCACAAAGAAATAGAAATAGAAAAAGTCTGTCAGAAAAAGGCTGTCAGCAATAGAAAAAGAAGTCCAACCTTTGCTACGGAAGAAAGACGGTGTAATCCAGGGACGTATGAAGCTTAACAGAAGTGTGGGGGCACATGGATTGAGGGGAACCTTGGCAGGGTTTCTGGATTGAGCACTTTGTCCGGGAGTAAAGCACTTAAAGAAGCGGCAAAGCATGATGCATGATGAAAAATTGCTATTATTGCGCCATTTCCGAAAAGTAATTAAGTTAGGGGGTCTAGGGGTATGCTCCGCCGGGAAATTTTGAACCTTAGATCTTTGAAATCACTGGAAACGTGCATTTTCTGTCTTCACAGTATTCAAGGAGGGCTACCAAGTTTGATCGAGACTTCGCGCTTATCTTACTTCAGCAACCTCTTGATCAACTTTTATTTTGTAGATACTTAACTTGTTATTCTAGCTAATCGATTACTACTTGCCATCAATAGGCAAAGTCATTGCACATATGGCGCCTACGTCCATTCCACTATGAATACCCGAAGTTAAGCATAGTAGGGCCAGGTCAGTACCTGGATGGGTGATCGCCTGGCAACACAGGATATTGTAGGCTTCTTCATTCTTATTTTTCTATCTTTTATTTCTTTTCTAGTTCTTCATTTTAGTTATATAGCATATCTTTGCAGTGATATACTTACTGGTAGGTTGGTGGGTGGGAGAAGAAGGAGGCTACCCAAAGTTACTCATGAGGCAATCAATGTCTGGATAACACAGGATGCAAAATGATGATAACAATTGTTGTACACCCTAGGGGCCTTCAGTATAGTAATACCTTATTTTGAAAGCGACATGAAGCAAACTACTTTACGAAAGCGAGATGAAGCAGAACCGTTGCAAGATTTTATTGGCATTTGTTTATTGCTTAGTTTCTAAAAATAAACAGTCCTGCAGTGCCTCCCCTCCCCCGTCCACCCACCAATTTAATTACTTTTCGGAAATGGCTCGACAATAACACTTTTTCATCATGCAACATGCTTTGTTGTTTCTTTAAGTGCTTTACTCCCAGACCAAGTGCTCAATCCAGAAACCCTGCCAAGGTTCCCCTCAATCCATGTGCTCCCACACTTCTGTTAAGGTTCATACGTCCCTGGACTACACCGTCTTTCCTCCATAGCGAAGATTGGACTTCTTTTTCTATTTCTGACAGCCACGTGTCTTTGTGAGCTTGTTAAAATGGAGATAGAATATATTGACATTGGATTGAATATATTTTGCCCTGCGATTGAATATATTTCAATATGGGATTGAATACATATTTCAACATTGAGTTGAATATATATTTCAACATTGAATTGAATACATATTAGGACTGGATTGAATATATTTTAGTAAAAGATTGAATACATTTCATTTTATTGAATACATATTTACAAGATTGAAAATTGCTACATACGGCCAGCCATAGTCCTCAACTTTTCTGAAACATTTTTATGACTATTGCGGACATTTTATAAACGCCAATTGCGTTACTTTGGGATATTTCTCTAACTTCTGCCCTGTGAGAACTCGAGCTTGAGTGATTATTTGTTACATGAAAGTAATGGGTACTATGAAATATGATTATATAGTAACTTTGAAGTTGTTAAGGCTCAAAATTTTACGTAGCAAGGGGGTGGGTGGTGCTAGATTTGCTATGATGTGCTACAAGGTGTGGGTAGGTGGTTAAAATGGCCGAATTTTGGTAATTATTAATTAATTGATAATTAACGTAATTATTGAAGGGCCCCTTATCTTACTATTAAATGTACATTGCAGCTTTCTGTTTTATGAATAAATATCTTCTACCTTTGATAATGATAAAATTTTTAATGAATAATTAGGTTATGATATTGATTAATTCAATATAAAATTCGATTCTGGCTAACTGTGGAATAGTTTGCATTGCAATTGCTTTGCGTAAAGATTATTATGATGTCATTGAGAGGTTTAAATAATTAATTCATCCTAAAGTAAGATTTCCTAACTTTAATTTAGCCATGAACGACAGGACACTAAGTACTTCTCTTTAGAGGAAGAAAGTAAGCAAAAATTTTTATATCACATATCCCATGTATATTATTTTTCATAGAAATACCCATACTTTTACTAAACATCAATATTTTAAAATTGTTTTGGTTTTGAGCGTTAACTTATTGTTAAATTATTCTTACCTACTATAGGTGTGTAATATATTGTGTGATTGCCTAAATCAAAGAAATATAATCAAGTCTTTGTTGTTGTGTTACTTCATCATTGTTGGATTTGTATCCCTGTGTTCGAGAGATTAAAAGAGAGGAGTTAAAGTGTGGAGAGAGTTTTCAGTAATAAGTCGCATAGAGATAGCTGTAAGGGGTCAAGTAATTCGCTAATTTGCTAATTCGCATAGAAAAGTAGGAAGGAGTAAATCGCTGTTTAATTTGCTTGTTTATTTTCGCCAAAAGTATCAAAGAAGAACGCAAAAGTAGTTACCCCTACTGTTTATTTCGCATTATTAGAGTATAGAAGCAGCACAAATGGATATTTTCTTTTTGCTAACTTCTGCCGTGGTTTCGCCGCTTTACTAGGTTGGTCGAGTGAAGCGTTATAGTGTTGTTTACTATAATCGTGCGGCCTATCTAGTGCAATATTCAACAATTATAAAGCAAAAGAAAAGTTAAAGAGAATAATAAATATGGAATCAAAAGTGTCAAATTTAATCTAGAAAAAGTACTATAACTCGAATGCACAAAAATTCTAAGTCTTGATGATGCTTGAACCTTGCATTATTCTTTAACATTACTCTTACAATTCAGAAATTCTGAGCCTCAAAACTCTTATAAACATTCTTGCTAAAAAAATTCTTCTGCAGATAACTCCGAGCAAAATTGGATAATTCAAAGGATATGCTATCAAAACAATTTCTGTCTGCAATCTTGATCACCATTTCATCAATCCAACTTAGCATATATCCCTTGTTCAATTAAAATAGACATAAAATCCGCACAACTTTCAAATGTTTGAAGGTCGTATGGCTTTCGTAACGACCTTTCAGTTTGCACTAGAGTTCCATTCTATTTTGTTGTTGAAATCTATTGCTTTTCCTTTCAATATGAACGAGTATTTGTTTCTTGAGACAGTTGCATTCATGAAATAAAATCCTTTTCAGTTTTCCTTTGTTAATCATATTCAAGTAGCCAATGTGAATATTTAGAGACGTTAGGAAAGCCCGCACAGTGGACCAAAACAGTGTTTTGGCGAGTTTTAGGTATATCTTAGGCCAAAAGGAGGTGATTTAGAGCTCCTTTCAAGAGAAAGTGGTTACTAAAACAGAAACAGGATTTTTAAAAATCTGAGGATCTCCGATCTAATTTCTTTATGTGCATTATTGAGTGTGGCTTATTTGATTTATGCAGTCAAGTATAATGCACTGGCACAAAATAGACACAAACTTAGTAAGAAATTAATTGACTTGAAATCTTTATCAAAAATTTTGTTATTAGATACTCAAATATCGGTTGCAACATTCAGTATGACCAATTCCGTAATACCAAGCAAGTTTTAAATGCCATCCAAAATGATAATGAAGATAGTATTCGTCATGACCTAAAGTCACAAGGCTTTATCCTTACTTCTATCCTTCTTCATGCTAGCAGCAAAACTCGTGGTCTTTGGTCCAAGGTACAGAAGAATATGCCTAGAAACATTTTCAACTTCACCATCAAGTACCTCAAAAACACTCTCGCTTCTAGAAAGAACCTTTGCAAATGGTCTCTGTCTTCGACATCTGCTTGCTCCTTTTGCTTCCAGTCGGAACCCTTCAACACATTGTATCAAGTTGCAAGTCTTACCTGGACGATGGTAGATATACCTGGCGTCATAACTCTGTACTTTTACATCTGGCCAATTCACTATCCTCACTTAAGAATACCTCATTATTTGCTGATCTCCCTTCTTTCCCATCCCCTTCTTTGGTTACTGGAGATTCTCTCAGGCCTGATCTTGTCCTTATACTCAATGATACTTCTGTTTATATGCTGGAACTGACGGTTGGTTTTGAATCCAACATTACAATCAATAGTGACCACAAATTAGCAAAATATCATCCTCTTTTCAATAGCCTTAGAACAAACTACACCAGCATTAAGTTTGTTAACCTCTCAATGAGTGCTCTTGTCATCTTTGGCGCATCTTCTGATTCCCTTTTACAAATGCTTCAAGATCTGTATTTTGACGCTAATGTCCAGAACAACATTGTCATGAAAGCATCAAATATTGCCATCAGATGTTCTTACTTCATTTATTGCAGGCGCAATAAGCAATGGACATGTCCAAACTTATTAAACTTTTAATGATGTCATATTTACATCATTATCTTTATTCTACTTTTGTATTTTTCCCTATAGTTGTTACCATATTTAGTTTTAAATGTTATTAGCAGGCTAGCCAATTGTGCACTACCTAGTATTAGTGAGGTGTATAATTGTATTTGTAGTGTTGATTGAATTATATGAAGTTTGAAAAAAAACATTGATTTAAAAAACAATCCAACAAATTGAATGGATTCGGGGTAACCCCAAAATTTGGCCTTTATAGATAAAAATGTGTTAAAACGGCTCATATAGAGTATTGTGGTCTAAATTCTACTTGAATATCCACCCCTTCGCTCATTTACACTGAGGGTATTTGGAAGTGAAATTTAACATCGATTGATGTAAATCTCGATAAGTCAATACCTCGATGAAACGTAAAAATTCTTGCTTCCCCTGGCAGTACGACTTGTAGAAGTTCTACTGCAAATATAAGACCTATGTGAATTTTACTCTTTTTATCTTTTGGGGATAAAAACAACCCCCCAACCATCAATATTCACCCCCTGTGTGACACCATCCTAAAATAAATATACTATAAAAAGGAATTAGCAAAATATGATCAATAAATCTTAAACTTGACAAAACAAACTTGATCTTTTCTTCCTTTCTACTTAAACTTCCCCTCATTTTCTCAGTTTTTCCTTTGTCGGGGCTTTGTTATAGGCCCTACGGCCTTTCCCCGACATTACGTACTAAAATAAAACATAAAGCACATTTTGAAACGATCGCATCACATTTGAATATTAAAATGCAGTGGAATTTCAATATAATGATATCTAAAAAAGAACAGAAAATAGTTTGATGCCACTGAAGTTTGTTGAGCAGGAAAAACAATTTTTCGGTATGTTGTAGTGTGAATGACCTTCCTTGGGCTAGTTTGAGCTACCATCAAATTCTTAGCATAATTAAGTCAAAGCAATACAAGTTCAATTAAAATGTTATTACTGAGAATTTTAAGTTTTGCACGCAGTTCATCCTTTTTCAGTATCATAGAAAGTCTATGTTTGCACAATGTCCAAAGTTCCTTTATTTTATATTTTATCGCCTTATAAAAAGTGCGTTGCATAGAGGATAACTGTGATGAGGGCCTTTAAATTTTCTTCAAAATAACGAGTGCTGGTTATATCTGGGGCTCATTTTGTCGAGAAAAATTGTAAGGAGTCGTTAGGCAGCTTCTGTAGTATTGACGTATGTAGTGAGCACAAGGAAAAAGGGAGTACGTATAATAAGCAAGCAAGTGAGCACTTTGTAACAGACTTCGCAAGTTTTTTTAGTAAATAATGAAGACCGTAAGGCCTATAACAAAGCCTTGACAAACGACAAACTGAGAACATGGGCGAAGTTTAAGCAGAGAGGGAGACAAGATCAAGTTTGTTTATGTTAAATTTAAAAGATGGCAAATTGTAGGATATAGGAAAAGTAGTGGGTGGCAATGAATTTAATAGTTGAGAAGTTCCTGGAACGAAAGATGACTTCTGGGGATTAGGTAGTGTAACTTGGAAAGGGTGTAAATGGTAGAGATCCTGGTGGTTCAAGCACGCCCCACTGGTTCAGGAAAAATAGTCTTGAATTCCTGAGAGCAAAGTCCTTGAAAATAGCTGTAGAAAATGGAAAAATCTGCAACAAGACGACGATGGGAGAGAGACTGTAGAGAATTGGCGATGTTTGGATTGTTGTTGAGACGGATAGCTTTAGACTGGACTCTATGAAGAAGATGGAGAGAAGATTTAGGAGCACCACCCCAGACATGAGAGTAGTACTCCAGAGAAGGACGAATCTATGATTTGTATATAGTTGATAGTTGAGAAGGTGAGAAATAGCCACATAGCCACGGGCTCTAAAAAGACGCCAAATTTCTGAGATGCATGTTTTGCAATGGAAGTTATATGGAGTTTCCATGTGAGATTATATTAAATAGAAAGACCATGTTGAGTGACAGAAGATGAAACGTCCAGTTTATGGTCATCGTTATAATTCATAAGAGAGTATTTTACTCGATATTACCTATAATGTTCATCGTTTCCAAGGGACCAGATAATTTCTTCTTTAAACCGGGAAGATTTTGTTCCAGAGTTTGATAAACCTGGATTCTACTGTGCTTGCTAAACATATGGCAACTAGCAAAACATTCTCTCTAAGATTTGTACCGTAAGGCTTGTTTCATAGATCAAATTCAATTTTCATATAATTCCTATATGTGCTGAACACGCTTTTTTATGAAAAAAATTTTCTAAGAAAATGAGGCTCAAATGGTCAAAATATTAAGAAAATCTTAAGAAAATCACAAAGCTCAATTTCCAATAGTAAGTGCTTTTATTGACCAAAACTCGATATTTTGTCGTTATTGCATTAAAAATGTTAGAGATAAGATACAAATTCAAGTATACAATCTTAATAATAAATGTGTAAACCATTGTAGCCAATTTATATTAGTAAAAGCTTAGAAAAATTTAAGAAAGTCTCAGGCGTAATTTCGGGAAAAGTTAAGAAAGTTGAGGCTCAAGCAAAATAACGGATTTATAATAAAAAATGTGTATCTTTTCGCACTGTCTGTTTTGCACAAATTAATGAGATCATTTTGCTGTAGTTGTGAGAGATGTATTGCAACCTAGCATGAGACTCATATGAAACAACCAACTGAAAAGCAATAGAAGTAGTGAACAAATTGAAACTAAGTTGATGAGCAATTTACAATCATCTGTTATTTTAGATAATCAAAATAATTCCCTTTGAGATGCGATTTCATAATGCCTAATCTATTTAAAATTCTTACCCCATGTAGGAAAGAAAAGTAAATAAAAATTATTAAAAACTATTTACATAGAAGTAATTTAATTACTTGGGCTACTCACTGGTCAAGTTAATGATGTACATAAGAATTAATTCATTACGTGCACTATTAAGAAGAGGGATGATGTCTCCCATTAAGATTATTTATTAGAAAGGCAGTAACGAAATGAAAATTATCAAATCTATCATCAAAGGCACAATGATGACAGTAGTCAATTTTCTGCAACAATGATACTAGAATATAAATGGGAATTTCTGATTGAGTGAAGGTTGAAAGCAGTGTTATTTAGACATATACATTACACCAGAAATGTTTCATTATTAAATGTGATTTTATAGAAAAAAAGAAAAATATATATAAAAGTAAACTATTCAAAAATTAGCAAGTGATAAAAGCCAGTCAATAAGAGGCCTCGTAGAACTACATGTCACAAAGGACAAGAACATAGATGCAAATGAGGCAACAAAATCTATCAAAAGAATCCTCATAATAATAACTGAAGTAGAACAGGGGTTCTGCCATACTGGCTTTCTCTCAAAATAATAAGAGAATGCAAACATATTCCAACTGCTGGACAGTCACACGTAGGTATAATCATATGATTAGAAGTTTCAATTATGATAAATCTAAATCGTTTAACAGTCGAATGTGAAAAGTCCATGTCTGCTGGGTTTTGGGCGCTTTTGGAGTCTGTTCTAAAATCCTCCTGATACTCAATTGAGTGAATAGTAACAAAAGTTGATTAAAAGCGATATCTAGTTGAATTAAATTCAACTAAAGTCTAATTGGGGGATTTTCCGTTCATATTAAAGATTCAACACTCCACCTAAAGAGGAATAAAGCTTCACTTCGTCACGTCTTTATCGCATTGTCCACAATCAAGGAAATATTAAAGCTTCTTTTGTTCTCTGCTCAAATATTTTTCTCCAATATACTTGAGATGTAACTTCATCGATAACAAAAACTGAGCAATTAGCAATAATGGCGATCGAAGGCATCTTAGAAAACCTTTCAGGATAACCTTAAGACAGCTATTTTTTTTAATTTTGCTGGTTCTGTTAAATGTCAGTACGTTATGATCGAAAGGTTTGAAAGGGTTCAGTGATCTTATGGGTAGTACACAGTAAGTTATTATTGAAATATTTAAGACAATTTATGAAGGCTTTCTTACTATAACCATATTTAACTACTGTCCCTTAATTTTAATGTCTTCTCACAGACGAATGAACAGTAGAATTAACCGTTTTCATGAAAAAGCCTGGCGCATTTTATATAATGACATCATCTAATTTAACTGCTTTGCTTCAAAAAATTTAGGCCTTAGCCCTAGCTTTATGAAAAGCAACTTTACGAATGAACTTGCTACCAGCTAAGACAATGTCTTATGGAATACAAAGTGCTGAGTTTTTTGGGCTGCTCATTGTGGCTTGCAGTGCCAGATGAAGCTGCGAATTTCCGAACTATACATGACTTCAAAAGCTATATAGGACAATCGATAGTTCAGGAAAAATGCTCCTGTAGTATAAGCAGACTCTATGTTGCAAAAGTTGGCTTCCTGACCTAGTGCTATGCATCTTTATTCACAACTTGTATATAGATTATTACCTCATAAATGTGTAACTTTTAGTCCTGTAACTTTACGAACTTAATTTTGTACTGATGTATGTTTTCTTTCTTATAGTTTTGCATTAGGAGTAAATTAGCTTCCTTTAGATATTTGAGTAAGAGTACGAGTACGCGTACGAGTTTTCAACTGCGCAACCGATCTACGCATATTCAGAGGGAATCACCGTCACAACTCGTACTCGAAGCAGCCATTCAGTACGAGTTTCTCAGCAAATCTCCTACTGAACAGAACGAGTTTGGAATTGATAATATTGGCAAAAATAAATGTGCAATTCATAAGCAATTGCTTCGATAAAAAGCAGATGTTCAAAAGCAACCTCTTGTTTTGAAAAGGAGCACAATGTAAAGCCTTTTTTAAGAGCTGTTGTCGTGGAACCACTCAGTCATAATAAACTTCTGGAAAAGGCCTAACCATGGAAGGGGGCTAAATGGAAAGAATTTCACAGAACGTATATTCTAAAGTTGGACGAGGGACTAAAGTTATTAAAACAGTTCAAGAATACTCTAGCAGTATCCTCACGACTCGGAATGTCATACTTGTTCAAGCGAATTTCAGACAGCGATTCATCTTCATTCACGATTGCGAAAGTTCAGTAAAAGAAGGCACTAGCTTTCGAGGGATATAGTAATAGCTTCGTGTTTATCTACAGAGTACGATAGGGTCCTATAGTATCCTACAATTTACTAAACCCTTTGAAAATAGACGCAAATCTATTGATTTCAATAAATCTCGGGTTCGTTGTGAACACGGAGATATCTAACCACACGAATTTGCAGTACGAGTACGAGTACGAGTGTTAAGCTATGCGGGGGGTGAACTCGTACTCGTACTCGTACTGGATCTAAACCTCCCTAATAATACTTCTATAACATCAATGCAGTACTGTGTATGACATGGCATATACACGTTTTTTTTTATAAGAAAAAAGTTTATAAGAAAATGAGGCTCAAATCGTCAAAATCTTAAGAAAATCGTAAGAAAATCACGAGGCTCATTTTCCAAAATTAAGTGTTTTTATAGGCCAAAAATCGGTTGTTCGTCGTTATTGCATTCAAAATGTTAAAGATGGAATTCAAATTCATGTATACAATATTAATAATGAAATTTTAAACCACTGTAGCTAGCTTATTTCAGTATAAGTTAAGAAAAAGTTAAGTAAATCTGAGGCTCAATTTCGGGAAATGTTAAGAAAATTGAGGCTCAGGCAAAATAATGGTTTTCTTATAAAAAAAACCTTTATTCTCCTTCCTTACAGACAGAACGTTTGCTAGAAATGTCTTTTATAGATATCATAGCATTCTGGTGAAATAAAGTTATTATTCAGGTGTGTATTGAAAAAGGATGTACACTTGCTGACGTCAAGTTTAATTTTTTCCTGGAATAGAAAGACATTTTGGTGATTCTGCAAAAAATATAAACATCTTAAAGATTTGAGAAAATAGAGAATTCAAATTCAAATTCAACTACTAACTAACTAATTCAACATCATTACATAACAACAACAACAAATAAACTTTGCTTAAATACAATAATACAGTTCAATATTATAGGAAGAAGCAAAAATAAAATAAAAGATGTAATTAATAAAAAGTCTAATGTAGGATAGCTGAATTCTAAGGAGGAGCTCTCTAAGTAGGCTAACTAATGAGGAGAGAGCCCCCTTGCCTGTTTGTCTAAATTGCATCTGCATAAGCTTAACAGAGGTTAGCACTGTATTCTATAAATGTTTCATCGCAGAGTTTTACATGACTTCTAGTAGGTGTTTTTGTAATTCTTTTTTAAATATAAACCTTCAAGATGAAGTTCTAACTTCCCTAGGAAGTTCATTCCATAGCTTGGCCCCCAGGTACCGAATTGAGCCCAAACAATACTGAAGAGTAGTTTTGCTGATCAGATAAAGACCATTGCGGCATGACTGTCTCATTGCATGATTGTATACTGTGGCACTTAGAGAGAAATAGCCAAGAAAACAACTTGGTGTCAACAATGTCGTTGAATCATAAACAAAGGTCAAGAGTTTAAGTTTGAAAACATCTGATACTCAAAGCAATTGTAAACCTTTAAATAAAGGTAAGGAATATGAGAGAGCTATCTGATGTGATGTTGTCCTGATACCTTCCTTTTGTAGCTTAAATAGTTCCATAAAGGAAATAAAGGTGTGACCCCAAATAAAAATACCATACTGAAGGAATGACATAGACAAAGAGTTGTATATGCACCTCAAGAGATCAGTAGAAGGGTAAAAAAGTAGAGGACGGAGTACTGAACCTTGGGGAGCACCATAAGCAATCTTTATAAGGTTAAAATCTCTACCATTTATAGAGACATATTGATATCTCTCAGATAAATATGATGCAAACCACAGGAGAACATTTCCTCTTAAATCGTAATGTTCTCGTCTAGAGAGTAAGATATGATGATTGAATGAATCAAAGGCTTTTTGCAGATCAACAAATACGCCACATCCATTTTTTTATTATCCAACGTATTTCGTATGGCTTTGGTTATACTTATCAGTCCATGATCAACTGAGTGATTCTCTTGAAAACCAAATTGTAGGGGATGTATGATACTATTTGATGTAACAAACGAGTATAGTCTTTTATGCATTACATTCACATACAATTTGCTAAATATTGGGAATAGGGGAGTAGGTCTATAATTGGATGCGATTTCCAAGTCTCCTTGCTGGAAGAGAGAAATTGCTTTTACAAATCTCAGTTTAGAGTGTACAATTCTTTTAAAAAGTAATTGATTGATGAGTTTTGCAAGTTGCTAAGAGACGTGACGCTTAAAGACTTTTAACAAATTTATTGGTATACTGAAAGGACCAATAGATTTTGATGAGTCAAGATTTGATATTATGTCCTCAATTCCCATGTGTGTAACTGGAGTCAGAAATATTGAATTAGGATTTTTATTTTTAAGGTAATCTAGAGCAGGGTTTGGCGTTCTAGGTATATTTTTTGCTAAAAAATCTGCAACATTAGCAAAATATTCATTAGAGATATTTGAAATTTCTGTAGGATCAGATGAGATGTTTCCAATTTTGTCCTTCATTTTACTTATAACTGCTGTACTACAATGTTTGTGAAGGATAATAGTTTTAATTCCCGACTATAATTTTTTCATGTTTTGGCTATACGTGGTGAAGTGATTTTGAAAATGTCTCTGTTTGCTTTTCTTAAGCTCGTTCGACACTCAATTTTTAAATTTCTTATACAAGGCTGTATTACCAGCAGATCTTTTCTTTTTCAATTTTCTTAAAATTCTATCACAGATTTTCATCATCATTTGAACTCTATAGTCAATCCAAAGCCTTCCATTTAATTTTGTTATTCTTTTTTCGAACACTGTTTAGTTGGCACATGCTCCTCTACCAGTAAAGTGATATCTTTTAGAAATTTATCGTAATTTTTGTTAACATTCGAGTTGTCATTCAAGTGGTTAAACTCTACTTCACTGAAGTCACTAAAAAAATTTCCTTCATTATATCTTGAAAAGTCTGATTTAAAAACAGCCAACTTGTGCTGCGGAATGTTTGCATTTTTCAGTACTAAACATTGAGGTAAATGATCCGAAATTTGGGTCAAGATATTTCCACTAATAACATTAGCATTAATTAAGTTGATAAATATATTGTCAATTATTGTTGAAGAGTGTTCAGAAATCCTTGTGGGATGATTAATGCACGGTAGAAAATTGTAAGAAAATAAATTGTTAATGAAATCATTTGTCGGAGCATGCTCATCATAGTGGAGAAGATTAATGTTACAGTCGCCCATAATAAATACTTGCTTGTTTGTCAGTTTAGGCAAAATCCACTTTAGATGAGAAGTAAAGACATCAATATCCGAATTTGGATGTCTATATGCGCAAAAGGATAAATGGTTTTTGTCATTTGTATTTTCAACCTCGACCCATACAGTTTCAAATTCATTGCACCCAATGTTTAGATTCTCACAGGAATAAGAAATAAAAGATTTTTTAACATAAAAGCCAACACCTCCATTCTGACTTAATGACTTTGTTTTGTAAAAGCTATAACCTTCTATGTCTGTATTGGTAAGGGATTCCTTTTGTGTTTTTGAGCTCCAAGTTGCAGATACCCCGAATAACATCTGACGACAAAGAAAACTAATTCATCAAGATGAGATAATAAACTCCATACATTTGTATGAAACGCTATAAGGTCATTAGCATTGGCTTCTACTGAGGCAAGCTCCGAAAGAGTGAAGTATCTTGACTGTATGTTTACAGAAACTTGTTTGTCGATATCGTAATCTTTCAAATTTGGTAATCCAGTGAGATCAGAGTGTGATCCAAAGACGGCCAATGTTTCGATATATGAGGGCGAGCTATGATTCTGTAGATCTTGCATAAAGCTTAAAAACTTGGAGGATAAATAAAGGAATTAAGATAAAATAATAATTAGTGAATAAAGGAGAACGGAAAATATATACTGAGTGTAAACAAAGCGAGTTTACAATAAAGAAGGCTTCGCGAATCAGCGGATTTACGATGGCAATTAAAGTCTTTCATGATTGACTATGTTTGTACCGAAATTTTGTAGCAAAAAGAAATATTCTAGTAAAACAGATTCAAATTTAGAGGTCATTTGAAATCAACAGGAACACATCAAGAGCACTGTGATACTTAAATTGAATAGAAAATCGTGGAGTTTAGTATTGCCCATTGTTTGTGATTGAATTATGCATTGAAATACGGGAATTGGTAATTGTGACGTAATCAAGAAAAATAAGTATGCTCTTTGACGGAAGATATTGCAAAACGATTATAACAAATAAATATAAAATATTAGAACAACCTCAATGTAAGATAATAAACTTTTAATGAGTAGCAGTATGAAAGGGTTTCTCAAAGGTCTTGATGTCATTAAAGTACTTCTATGTTCCGTGGTCAAACCTACAGGGATGACAGTTTAAGTCAAAAAACGCACGAGAACCTACTCTTCCTTCCAATTTTTCATTTACTTGTTTTAGCAAGTGAACCCGATGTCTTGTTAAATCTAATTTAATCTTATGTTGATTGTAATTTTTCCGTGCTCTGCACATCATTGACCGATGTCTAAATGTCGTAAATTGCACTACCATTGACCTAACTTTCTTGCCATTCAATGATATTTCTCTCCCCACGCGATGCGCCATGTAGATAACGTTAGGATTAATCGACAAGCCAAGCTTTTCAAAAACATTTGCAACTTTAACTAGGCAGTCTTCACTAATTTCTTTATTTCCGAAGGTAAGTCAATCTCCTTTATGCGTAGACACAGTCTACGTTGGTACTGCTCTACCTCATCATTCGATTTTACCAGATGATCGACATGACTCTTGAGAATGGCAATTTTGTCCTCCATTTTTGCAATGACTTCTTTTTGATTATTAATTGTTTCCATTAGTGTTGATATACACTCTTTTGTTTCTATTTTTTCTTCCCAGTTTTTCAAGTTTTTCAAACAGCCTTTCTAATGTAATATCGGTTGTCTGTGTAGCAGCCATAGACTTGCCCTTTCGTGGTTTGGTCATTTTCGAAAAGGTCCACTTTAAGTAACTTCAATATACAGGATTTTAGTTAATTAGGTAAATTTTATGATAAAAACTCGTAATACTTATCAAAAATTCGCAAATGTTGAACCGCTTCCTCGAGCCAGCTAAAACACGTCCGCCTTGCCGAAGAACAAACAGTACAACAACAACAAACAGAATAAAAGCAACACAGATTTTGGAATTTGTCAGTAGTTACTGAACATATATCGGGCATATAATTGACAACCACTTCATACATGCATTATTAAAATGACAAAAGTGTGATACTGAGTAACATGAATAACAGAGTTATCTCTTAAAGCTACTTTGTCAACAGACACGTACATGTAATCAAATTAACATCTCATGATATCCAAAATTTGCTTTTGCAAAAGATGCCACTGTAACAAAACTAGCAACACAATCTTTCATATATAAATACACAACCTTTGTATTCAGTAATATTTTCTAAATAATGCTTCTGCTTCTAGGTAAAATATTCTAGAGACAATATCAACGATTGATATAACTAAACATAATTAGAATCCAAATATCACGTCTACTGCCATTAAACATGATCATTGACTTCCAAGTTGTTTAGAGCTAATCATTCCTCAAGCTACTTCATAAGTAGTGATCTTATTTGGATAATATAATAATAAACATAATAGCTACAATACATATCTCATCAAGTCACAACTTAAAAAATATTAAGCCTGAATGCACGACCATCAAGTAATTCTATAGGAATAACCTGCATTTGATGATGCACACTCAAAAGTGTAGATTAGAACCCCATGAAGCGCTCTCCTAGGCAAGCAAACTTACATGAACCACCCTATTCAGACCTCTAAAATCATGTCCCATCTTAAAATGAAACTCATAGATACAATCAAAGACATTTCACTGGTACAATGTCTGTGTTATGCCTACAAAGTTGACTTCCTTAACGATCATGTAAAATCGGGAAATGTAGCACAGAACATCAGCTTAAACTACCTGATTTCAATATTCTTCAAGGATCTCAAAGCACATATACTTGAACAGTGGATTCCAAAGCACAAATTGGTTTTTCTATCCATGATTAAAAATAATCAGTTACTACAATATACTTTAGCCTCAAGACCACTCTGACAAATACTTTGATAAGATTTTATTTTTTCATGCGACCTCAGCTATGAGAAAGATCAAGGTAATTTCTGCTTTGATATAAAAGTGCTTGCCATAAAATTATACATTGATTAAATCTTGTAGGCTAAGCTAAACACAATGAAACGAATACAGCTAAGCTTCTATTCTAAAGTGTCATAAAACAATACAGCACCTGCAGTGCAACAGTGCCTGCGCTAACAACGTAAAATGTCTTTGTACAACTATGCTTAAGAGTGCAGAATACTAATTACAGTCACTCAGCTTCTAATTACTTCTTGGTATGAGGGAGGTGGAGCACTTGGTGAAGTAACAACTGATGGCATTGAAGGAGGAGCATTTCCAGTGGTACTGGAAAATGATGACGAAACATGATTTAAAGCTCCAATTGGTTGCTGCCCGTGAATAACTTGTGCACATGATGGTTGCAATGTTCCAGCGGGAATAGAGCCTTGTGTTGGAGCAACTACAAAGGAATATTGTGGAGGAGCATTTCCAACAGAAGTGAACTGACCAGTAGAATAGGGTTGTGCTGTTGGATACGCAGAGTGATGTGTTGCTGTGGGGTACATCAAAGTCTGCATGGAGTTTGTTGGATAGAACTGTTGAGGCTGAGAAAAGGCAAGGTTTGTGTAGGCTGGGGGTGCAGGGGTTTGCAACGTTTGATGAGCTGTGGTCTGGTGGGATGATGATACCGTAGTAGTAGTCTGAGGGTGGGTGTGATCTGTTGCACCAATATTAGGACGCTCTTTTTTCTTGTTGTAGATGATAACGGCAACAACAATGACGATAATGATGATTATTGGGATCAAAACACCAAGCACGATGCCAACTGTACTGGAATTTTTTGATGATGGTTCATCCACTGGTTTGTTTCTGGGGTTTGTATTATATATGGTTGTAGGTGAGCTGGATGGTAGAGTTGTCATTGGTCTAAGAGTAGTTGGGGTTCCTAATGAGGATAGAAATAATTGAATTACAAAAGGTTGAAGCACTCAATTACAGTATGTTAGAATCAATTACAACCAGATTGATAAAGTGCATGAAGAAAAGAAGCAATAGTTGGATGACGCATCGCAAAAAGTTGTTAATTGGCTAAAGTCTACTGCTGGCACAGCTAGAAATATGAAAAGGTCTCAAATAATATCAGTGAAGAACGATATCAAGCTAAGTCTTTGTGAGCTATATTGAGAAAAGCAATGTATGGCTTGAAGTGACATGATAAGTTAAAGTACAGTTGTTAGAATGGATCGAGAATTAAGGGCACTTAATTTGATAATGAAATTGAAATTTACTACGAAAGCACCATTTTTGCTAACTCATCTTTTCTCTCATTAAACAAAAGACATGAAAAAGAAATTTAAATACTCTTTTGACAAAACATCAGCGCAATTGTGGTTCTATATTTAGTGGTCCAGATAATGTAGCAATCAAATTAGTGAGTATCCTATGCATCTGAAGTCTCACATGTAATATGACAAAGATGAACAATTCTTGCTAAAAGACCATCACAGTAGAAATGAAAATCGAATGCGAATGAAGGATGAAAAAAGACCATCACAGGCAATAGATCTACAAACCTTTGGTAAATTTGTGGACAGTTGACTGTTTTCATTCAAATGTATAAAAATAGCCAATATTTATACAGTGTTCCAAAAGAAATAATACAAAAAGAACACTGGCTTCGACTAATTACGGTTGTGTAATCATTGCAGGGATAGTCAACAATAAAATACTTACTAAACATGATATAACCAGCAACAAATCCTCGATAAGTGTAGTAACTTGGCCTATTACGTCGAGTGAGTTCAATTTTCAGGTAACTGCTGTAAGTCTTGTATGTCTTCATACTGTATGTGTTGCACAATTTTGATGATATTTCTTTAGTGAAGTAATACGAAGAGGAATTGGAACCTAAAAGAAATTTTGGCCGTTTTATAGACATCATGCAAATACAAAAAAACCTACAATAAAACAACTATAGTATGTATTGGAATAATGTGGGAAAGCTGTAATTCCCTTTTGAACGAGATAGCACAACCAAGTGCAATAGTGGTAATGCAAATATTATTTTTCTTCCTTAGCTGTATTTAATCTTATCACTAGCGTTCATACTCTAAATTGACATTCGCCTACAAGATAAGAGCTTATCAAAATTTAAAATAATCTCAAATTCAATCCAATATTCCAATCCTTCCGTCTAATTCTATATCTTGGATAATTAATGAAATTCTTTTTCATATACTGATCTTTAAAATTCAAACTATTGCATTGCACGCATCAGTGGTATAGTTGATTAGTCAACAGACAAAGAAGTCCAAGGTTCCGGGCTCGAAGCACAGTTATGGCAGTTGTAATGAATTTGGTAGCCCATAATGATTAGAAAATTTCTCCATGTTATCCCATTCCAAACGTGTAAACATATGCAAAGGTGGACTCCGATGAAGGCAAAATACAGAAATAGAACAAAATCTGCCTTGGTGTGTGGGGGAATGAAAGGGGAAGTTTGGGAAAAGCTAAAATTTGATATGTTGTAGAGAATGTCGTAAAACCCTATGATTTAAGTGTTTTTGCTCTCACTTGCGTAATTCCACTGACATTCCAAGTTGTTTCTCGTCAAAATCGACCTCATACCAGGTCACCATTATCAAATTTTTGCAAGACTGAGGTTGTTGTTGCACTGATGTCATCACGTCCAAAAGGCATTGTATCACTACGTTTGACTTCGCAAGTTGGGAGTATCATAACCATTTCTGGGAACTAGAGACGGGTCAGTGGTATTGCAAATGCATAAATGCATCAAAGCAGGACTGCTATGCTTCTAATGGCGAAATTAAGAAATTAAAGAAACTCCATCGTTTAAATAATTTAAGAAACTAATATGCGGCATCCACATTTTTCAACAATCGACATATTCATAGAGAAAGTTGATAATTTCTCTGAATAATTGCTTTTGCGTGTATTGCGATAACATGAGCAAAATTTTGCAGTCCAGTACTAAAGCACTCTGAAGACTTTCTAAACGTGAAGCCTTTATTTCCAAAGTGATGCACAAGAGCAATACTAAAAAGTAAAAAGTCTTCATGTACTCTTCAAATAATGGTAAATCTTAGTCGATGACAGCAGCTGGTGTTGCATAGCAGCCATTATAAAATACGGGGTTTTTGTCTGTAAGCGGATCAATGAATTTCAAATGCGTATATACATATAGATTTTCGTGGGTCTCCAAAAACCCAGTGCCGACCTTTCTTAACTTTTTGAACAGTCGAATGCTACTCCTAATAAACCACTTCACAATAAAAATCGTATATACGCTTTTTTCCTAAATGTCTTACTCAAGTGACCCCTTTGGATCAATTTTTGGAGAAAATTCAAAATGTTATGTTGAACATGCTTAGCAATAACAACTATTACCTGTAAACGAAACGAATGCTCAGGAATCTCATTTGGATCTTGATAGCCCAAACTATCTCTATAAATTTCCACTGGGTGGCATTTTCTCATTGGAACTTCCTGACTCGGGCCTTAAATCAATATCCTAATGCTCAAGTTTCTTCCCAGTTTCCAGGTAAAATTACTTTAAATGAACACTGTCAAGCACTGCTGTCTATTCCAATTTGCTAACTTCAACATCATATTCTTTTGATGACCCCTTGCTATATTTCAGCCATCTGAATAATAAGCGACTTTCAAAATAATAAAAAAAATTTGCAATTCTGCTTTGATGTATCTCTGCATTTGCAATACCATTGGCCAAATTTTCGGTCATAGAAATGGTTATAAGCCCCTGTCCGTATTTATGACAAACGTAAATAGTGAGAAATCCCTTTGCATCTGCCGACTTTGAAGCCGTTAGATTTAGAGGAAATGTGTAGATTGATAACCCGCTCACGGTCACTTCAGCAGACCTCCCAGATGTCTTCAGACAGCGCAAATTTTGCTAATACACAAAGGGTACCGTCGTAGTGCCTCGAAACTCTCTATTTGCCTGATAATGATTTAAACCAGCAAGAAACAGCGGAAATTTCCTTATCATTTGTCATACCTAAGCCAAACCATGCACTTGAATTAAATTAAAATTAGTAACTGTCGGGCCCCTATGTCAATTCCGAAAGCGAGATGACAAACTATTGCGCACGAAATCTAGCCAAAATTATGGCAACTTTGGACCCAAACACACTAGACGCTTAAACACCCATGCCTACCGATGTTTTGACAGTTAAGCCAGATAGCACCTCACTGTATAGTGTATGCAGGAAAAGTGCTTAAGTGTATATGAAATGGGCCGCTTCCTACAAATGAACATCACTTGGAGGTGCTCAGCTTGGTAAATTCTGTCATCATGGATTAAAGTAGCTCGCTTGTGGCAAACACACAATAGATGCTTGATTGAAGTCATGCAATAGATGGAGAAGCAATGAGAGTCATGTTAAAATATCAAATTATCGTTGAAGACTGTAAATTGGCGATTGCCGTTAATCTTGGAAGCGCTACTCTGGCAAAAGTAAGCCGGAAAAAAAATATGTTCAGAGGTAAGTAGCGTCATAGAATGTCTTAAGGTCAATTCACACTGCACGCGTCACGATGCCTCGAGGTATATAGCGATGCGGCACGTCGCGCTAGCGTATTTAGGCTATTTGTCAAGTATGAGAATGTGCATTTAAATCACTGTGGTATTGCTAACCCACCCAAATTCTAATGTTCGGTGAATGCGAATTCGGCCTAATGTTCCCAACTTAACTAGTCAAAGGCAGTGATGACGTCAGTGTAACAACAACTTCTGTCTTGTGTAAAGGTGATAACGGCGACCTAGTACGAGGTCAATTTTCACGAGATAAAACTGGGAATATCAGCGGAAATACGCAAGTGAGAACAAAACTCTTTAGATCAGCGTTCCCCGATAGGGGGTGCTCGCACCCCGAAAGGTGCAAGCTGTGGTTCGCGAGGGTGCAAGATCAATCCTGAAAGACGAAGTAAATATATTTTTTCGTCACAAAGAATATCAGTTAAGATATTTTTTCATAACTGGTCACTACCGGCCAGCAAATCCATTGAACGAAAAATCACGACTTCTAGACAACTGCATATTTCGACAAGAAACGTTGTCCGAATGTCCGCTTTTCATTATGTTTTTAAGCCTTTTGCGTTTCATTCAAAACAAGGGGGTGCGAGATTGCCCTCGTCAGTCTCAGGGGGTGCGGCGATGAAAATGAATGGGGAAGCGCTGCTTTAGATCAAAGGGCTTTATGACATTCTTTGAAACATACCAAATTTTTGCTTTTTCCCAAACTTCCCCTTGAACGGGAAACAGGCTTCAAGGTTTGAAGCCTCGCGAGTCAGGAAAGTATTATATCAGCAACGAACAAAGATGTTTGAGTTGCATGGTTTGAAGCTCTGTATAGGCGCTATTTCATTCCCCTTGAAAACTGCTATAATCCTTAACATACAATCCTCCTTCCACCTGGGACCCCTGATTAGTGGACTCTTGCTAAGTGGAACCACTTTTAGAGTTCAGGAAGTAACTTTCCTCCACTTAACTGGTACTAAGAGCAAAATAGTGCATATATTTGCTTTAAATTAAGAGCTAATTTGTTGAAGCATGGTGGCCTACAAAAAACTAGATGCTCTTGTGGCCAAGATGCCATTATTATACTACTTGCAATCTTGGCAAAAATAGCGGGTAGAAAACGGAAAATGAACAACTTAAGAAACCAAGAACTCTTGGACTGATTTCGATCGGAGAAAGAGTGCAGATTGCAGCCACAACACAGGTAAACGGGTAATCCTGAAGACGTCCCACCCCCCACCAAAAAGTCAAACGATTGGTATTCCTTTGTCAATACTCCACACCAGAAGTTCTCAAATTCACACGGAATTGTCAAAGGGATGGCACTGAAACTTGCCAAGCAATTGCATGAATGAGACAATTTTGAAGCTATTCATCCATTTAAACAATGTAGAATGAGGAAAAATAAATTTGAATACTAGATTCCCATCTAAAAATTATAAATAGGCATAACAAATTAGGAATGTAGCAAAGAAGTCATGAGATGATCTGTGACGATTAATCCGGTTCTCTGCCTTTGTGGGACAATCTTTCATTAGCCCAAATAAAAATGCTATGAAACTGCAATGAAATCGCATTCCAAGTTTCACGCTGGGTTGCAATCATCAGAAAATGTAAATGAAACTAAGGATTTGAATTGCACGTTTGACATATATGATGAAGCAGAAGATTTAGAAGTCTATTTACAAAACCAGAAATTGCAAGGCAGGGGAGAAAGAAGTTAATTTAACATTCGCCTTTTTCATTTATTCTCTTAAATTTTTCCGCCCGAGACATGTCTTCCTAGAGGTTTATCCTTGCTAATGGTATCTTGCTATTATTGGAAAAGGCTTGCACTATAGTAAGTCCATTGACACTACAGTACCGACAATTATAAAATTGCTTAATAATAAGGAATCATTTACTTACCAAACAGTTGCAGGCAATCAGAAGAATAATAAGAATAATACATGTTGATATCCATGAATACAACATAAATGCCCTGATAACCGTATGACTTGTAAATCTTGTAACTACAAGAACTGGATGATGTTCTGTAGTTGTTTGGCCATCCAGTTGAATATATCTCTCCAGAACTTCCGTAGTTATAAGTATTGCTAAAATCGGTGATAAATAACCATTAGCTGTGTCAATGAAGAAACAGTGATGTTCCTCATCAAAGCAAAAGCCTTTTCCATTGAAATATCTTCCAAAGCTAATGCTGTACAAGACAATAAGAAACCAGGGGATGCACTCATTACTTTTCTAAACGGGGGTCCATGTCAGCAATTTGTTAACTTCAAAATTATGAGTCACAGCTTTGACGAACTCCAAGCATTGCGTCTCAACATTTCGAGACCTTAGATATTGTTACATACTTTGGACTACGGACCTTCGCAGAGTTTTATTGAATGTCACACAGTATGCGACAAATTTACTATTGTAATATTTATAGTACTGAAACTGCAGCATATGGTTTTCTTTTACAACTTCCACTTCAATTCTCAGACAATAAAAATAGTTAATTTTTCGCATGCTGTAATTCACAGATCCCAAATATGACATTTTTGTGAGATTTCAGGCCCCATATATTGATACGTATCCTACGGACCGAAAGGACTAACCTTTTAGAATGAGGGATGTGCACTGGAAGTGCAGTGGTCACATGGAGGTGGCTTAATGATATGCAAAGGACTAGGAAACAAGATGCAGGTGTTTCATACGACTAAAGTCTATAAACAGATGGGGCTGAAATGGCTATAATCGTAAACTCAAAATAAACATCAAATCTATTTGTTCAGCAAAATTTAACTACGCAAAATAACTTGAAGTAAATGTGTATATATATATATATATAT
>WIPJ01067788.1:115667-128838 GCA_018155075.1 Cassiopea andromeda
TACTGCCCTCATGAAAGTATCCGGACACTTTCGAATTTGGTTGCGAATTCGCTGAGAGAGAAAATTGTTTACGAATTTACAATAAATGAGCTATCGAGCTGTGTGCCCATGTGCTTGGCTCGTGCATTATATACAATATTTACAGTTTAAGTTTGAATCAGTAATAGCAATAAATATGTACGATAATAATAGTATGATAACATAAAAATAAAAGTAAAAGTAAAAAGTAAAACAATATGAGGAATCACACTCTTATAAACCTCGACAGATCGAATGACCATTCATATTTGAAAGAAACACTTTTGGAATTATTTCCAACAAAATTTTTCATATTTCTTATAAATAAGTTTTTGTTGATTATCCTTTTTCATTCTAATGAGATAGAGTTCTAAACTGTAATGCCATTGCATGTTAAAATATAAAAAGACATGTTTAGAAGACTATATGGATACATTTCCAAAATTAAGTGTTTTTGTTGGCCAAAAGTCGATATTACATCAATATTACATTCAAAAATGGTTAATAGGTGCTAATTTGATTCACCCTTCAGCTGCTATCCGATGTTTCAATACTTTGACTATTGCCAGTCGAAAAAGCTTTTCATTATGTTTGAAGATGTTGCCAATTTATCGAGCTGTGGTAAATTCAACTTCTTTTTTAGAAAAAATGTGCATCGAGCAATAAGAACAATTCTAAGTAGAGCTTTGCGTTTGGGATTATAAAGAATGATTTTATGAAGATTGTAGCATTAGCTCTCGTGTTTTCAAGCATCTCTGGAAGCTGCCAAGCCAATACTTAGTATTGTCTTCAACAATTCATGGCTGTCACTCGAATTCAACATTATGGAACTCTCAGAAGCTTGGGAACCCTTAAATTGAACACCTTTCATTCAGAGAAGAAGATCGCTCATCGCCTGTTTTCCTCCATATCCGGCAGCTTTTGTTTTAAATATGCAGCTACAACTAGTAAAATCTATAAAGACTCAAGAGAACATTTAAACTACAATCTTTATACTGCATTCATAAAGCGCAAGCCAAATAGGTCTATTCCCAATTCAAAGTGCAATTTTAAGTATGCTAAGGAAGGGACTTCCTTCTCACTCATCAAGGACTGAAACATATTAGGGAGTTTTTAGCTTTTACCAACTCGTTTAATTCTATATTAGATGATCAACAGATATCAAATAGAAATCAATGGCTTAACGGTAATGCCTCTGTCGTTTAATAAATTTGATTCTCATGGCATTCCACAGTGCTTATTAAACTGATATACTGGTAGAGAAGCTGAAGGTGTAAATAGTCTTCAATAAGAGCAGTCACTCTCCTATTCATTATCTGCATTTCTCTTGACAGTTTTGTAGCTTTGCACGTGCACATAATGCTACAAGGACTTATGCCAATTTCACTGTAGAAGTGTTCTTCATGGAGTACGATGAACATCAATTTCCTTTACTAAAATTGATCAGACACCTTTGATGAAATGCGTGTATGCTACTAGCAACTGCAATGATCACCTTTAGCCTTGCATCCTCCTCATGAATACACACAAAAACTCGTCTTTTTCCAACATATTTTCTTACTATTGCATGTCGTGAACAAGCTCTTGCCGTGTATTGCTTGACTACGTTAATCTGCTGATCTTGCAGTCTGCCCAGTAATACAATTTTCATTGCTGGACCATTTCCAAGTACTTGAATCATCAAGAGAAAATTTTTGAACCACTCCAATGCATAAAAGACAATAGGATATGCCCAGGGGATTCTATGACTATATATATTGGAGTGTTTGCAAATTATCTCTTGCGATTTGATTCCTATGATTGCTATCTGTGATAGAACTTGTTCCACATAGAAGCAATGCGACCAACTTTAAGTCTATGCAGTCTTTGGTGCTCATCCAACAGCGGTTAGAATGAGCTTACATTCTCACATCAGATACCATACAGTGGCTAAGATACAAATGTCATACAGCAGCGTGGCAGACCAAATATTAGTAGTAGATGAAAGGGATTCTAGTATAAAATTTTCAATCTCAAACTTTTAATATTACTTCATCCATATGCACCACATCTACTGATCATACCATGGAAAACATACATCAGCTTGAAAATATAGAATGAAAAACTGATTCAATTCAGACAATTCATATCGTAGTCACTACAAATTAAAGCGCTTCGATGTAGGCCCTGTCCAAACGACTCGATTTTTCCATCAACATTTGATCTCAAAGTTGAGCGGTGGTTGAGCGTAATCGACTTTTTTCGCTCGACTTTTCTCTCGACTTTCTAACTACTCATATTTCCGCAACGTGTATCAGCTAAAAATATTTTTCATCACTTATATTTGCCGGCCAATGAGCCGCTATTGGGAATGCTTTCACTTGACTTCCACGACAAGGCGGCTAAACGGCTCGATCTTCACTCAAAAACAGTTCTTTTGCTCATTTTTTTTGACAAATATCAAACTTCACTCAACATCACTCGTCTCAACTCGACTCACTCAAAAAGGTGACCAAACGGCACGATTTTTTGCTCGACTTTTTGTCGAGTAAAAAATCGAATTAAAAATTGAGCCGTTTGGCCAAGGCCTTACTTGTAGAAGCCACTTAAAAGAGCTGCTAATAATTAGAAAATTGAGAAATATTTGTCCCAATACAGTGTTTGATTCACAATAGTCACTTAAAAAACTTAATTGTCTTTCCAATTTTAAAAATAAGATCTTCGATGTGCAAAATGACATGTTAAATATCCAAAGTTTTATAAATCAAATCATAGAAGCTTCAGTCACATGCAGCTTACAATCTAATCAGCAACTGAATTTTGAACGTGTAGAAAATTAGAAAAAGTGATAATTTTGATTCAAAGAGACGTTTGGCATCTAATATGCGCCATATTACATACAGACGTATCACAGTTATACATAACGCGGTCTTTTCAGTAGGCTACAAGCACCTCTGACTACTCCAAGTTCAAGAAAGGACAAAGTCCTAGTTGACACGGGAATGCAATCGTTCCGTTCCATCTTCGTTCAAATTTCTGGAACGGACAAATAGCCTGTTCACACGGGAACGCAACGATTGCTTACCAATTTTGTTTTGTATTAAGACAGGAACACAATCGTTCCGTTGACGTGTTTTCCAATTGCCTGTTCAGACCGGAACGGAACGGAACGATTGCGTATCATTTCACTTTCGTATCACTTTTAGTCGCTCCATGAATTGGAAACGGAACGGTTCTATTTGAAGTGTTCCCGTCTGAACTCAACCATTCAGCGTTCCATTTTTGGAATAATAGGGAACGAAGTGGAACGATTGCGTTCCCATATGAACGGGACCTAAGCGTGGCGTTTTAGCATTAAAAAGGTATGTAACAATGTCTATAGTCCTAATGCTGAAACTTTTGAAAAAATTACACATTTTGTTTTACAATAGAGAAAGCTCATACTTACTAGCATATAGAGCTGGATGAAGAAGCACCAAGAGGATAGGACGCCTTGGATTTAAGCTGATAGTAGAATGTAAATGCACTACTGGATGCATACCCATTTGCAGAGACAACAATTTTTGCATAGGAATCTCTTGAATACATAGTGAATGGTGCACCTGCATTGTTTGAGCAGAATTTTCCAATGCTTCTGTAGCCACTAACAACATTAAAGATAAAATGAGCTGTATGTTAGTACTAGAATGAAGGGTCATCTAACTGGCCATTGAACTGACATACTGATTAGCAATTAGCAACTTACAATGGCAAATTTGTAACCAGAAGAAATTCATTAGAAAATGGAGAATAACCCAAACGGCACTTTTGAAATTCTGGAGCTCAGAGATGCAAGAATAACTCAGTCTCTCTGTACGTAATGACCTCATATATTCAAAGATAGTGAAATATATGCTTCAATTTAAAGAGTCGAACAAACTTACCCAAAACGTTTGTAAATTACTCAACTTTGAATAAATAAGCCCAATGATGAGCTTTTGGACATCTGAACAAAAGTTTATAGGCAGAAAAAATGCGCACTTCCTTAGGATAGATGTCTAAGACATTTTCTATGATTTTACTGAACGCATGGTGAAAGTATTTTCTAAGACTTGATTGAGCCCAAGTACAATAAGGTAAACTTTTTAGAGCCAAAGAAGCAGAGACATTAAGAAATTCCAATTTCGTTACGGACGGACAATTGATACTTTCAAGCTCCATAAAAAATTAACTAAATGTTATTTTGAATTGAACTTTTGTTCTATTATCCATCTTGAGCAGGAGTACTGAAACGACTTTGTGGACTTTTCTATGTAATACACAAGCAGTGGCATGTAAAAAAATTTCTGTTACGGACGGACATAGATTAGATAGAATGCAGCTTCCAAAACTTTCCAAAACAAAGATAAACCCTATCTAAAGCTAGCTTTAAACATCATAACCAACTATTCCTGCAACTATTTGAATTATGTAGGGAAAGTTTCATGTGTGGACTTTAGCAGGAAAATGGCAAGTTTTTATTTCTCAAATTCAGTTTTAGAATTGGAGGTGAGCGTTAGAGACGGACTGTTACAGATGGACAAAAATGAAACTTTGACCTCAGTGCACTGAAAAATCGAAATGTGATGTATCAAATTATCTCTTTATTTATGAACGTTGCCACGGAAAAAATGAGAAAAGGCGGAAGGGAAAGTCTGCTGTTCCAAAGGGTGCTCTTTGTACTGATGCATGCGTGACATGAAATTGAGGTTTACTTGGTTAAAATTTCTTGAGAGATAAGCATTTGTTTAGGGATATTTTAAATATTGCCTTTGAAATAAAAACAATCAACTTACTACTTAGTAATAAATAGTGACAATGACAAAAAGTCGAATGCTAGACTCAGTTTTTACAATTTCTGCCCAATTCCTACCAGTAACATTTCATTATCCACAGTATGCTACTGAGATCAAACACAAAAATAGAATTTCTTCAACGCTTCAAAGACAGAGCAGTTTCTATGATTTATACGTTCAGGATAAAAGACAACTGGACACTAAAATTTCTATCAGTTAAACAGTTTATTAAATTTGATTGTGCCGTTATGGTTTATAAGATCTTTAATAAGCTGTGCCCAGAAAATCTATGGAACAAGTTCAATCTAAGGTCCAACCACTCCAGATACAATACACGATTCTGCAGAAATATCCAGATTCCTAAGTATAATCTAGAGTATGCAAAGAAATGATTTTCATACTAAGCTCTTTAAACCTGGAATGAAATCCGCTTAAGCATTAGGGACATTCCCACGCTTTTTCACTTCAAAAGACAACTGAAAATGTATTTTATGAGCTAAAAATAAATCAAACACGACCCCCTGGAAGAACAGCCTAAGTAATATTTTAATTTTTGTTATTGTAACTAAACCATTATGACTATGATGTATTGCTAAGTTTATTTTAGTTTTGCTAGAGGGTAATTCATTTAACAAATAAGTTAATATGAAATATGAAAAAGCAATGATTCATTTGCAAGGTGTGATAGGCCTTCTGAAAGCAATATTGCATTGACGGTACTGAGAAGAGCATGTCTTTGGACATCATACAAATGACAGGACAGCAAAAAGTGTTCCATATCCTCAATCCCATCAATTATTAAGCACATCGAATGTATTGCATCACTAAAATTATGCCTAAATTTATGAAGATTAAGTGTACTGAGACCAACACATAACTGCGTAAGAATTGCTAGACCTTTAGAATCATGAACACTAAATACTGGTTTATCTGGGGGAGGGATAAGTGATAGCAATGCGTTCCCGAAGGAACTTACTGAAGGTGACAGCCTGATTTCAAGATCAAGTTTGTTCCACTCGGATAGACAATGGGAGTAAAAACTTGCCTCGTAACTGGCTGTCCTTGCACATATTTGCCCTACTACATTGTTTTGCAAACAGAGTAACATAACTCTGGTATCGGTGGAATTGTATTCATGTTTAATCTGGTGTAAGTATATTTAAAATCTTATAAAACAGAACAAAACGCCTACTCCATCGACGAAGGTTAAGGGATTCCCACCCCAGTTCATCATACAGCTTCTCACTTGATGTTCCTCTCCATGCTCCAGCTACTGCCAGCGCTGATGATTATTGGAAGGATTCCAATTCATCCATTCGACTCATCAATGTAATATGTTGATTACAGTCGGAGATTTTATGTGGAATATGATAAATAATATCGCCATAATGCAGATATGGCCAACGTACAGCTTATACAATTCAATGAGAGTTTTACGAGGTAGGTACTTTGAGAGGAGATGCAGCATTTCGACTCCATTTCTAGATTTGGAAATAGCTGCCTAGATATGATGAGAGAGATTTTATTTGTAGATGAAACAGTTGTTTAAATTAAAGGGAAATATTGCAGGAGAGCAAGTAAAATGAGAAAGAAATAAGATCACATGGCGATAGCATTTTTCAAAGTAGTACAATCGCAAGATATACATTAAAATTTGGAAAGTTATTATAAGCTGTTGCTTTCATGCAAGGTCAAAAGAAAAAGAAAGCTAAAGAGACGTTTTGCAAAAGTCAAAGTACAGTTGTAGTGTAGAAGTATCATGTTCATTCCATGGACACAATCCTAATTCTCGATTATTCGAAGTAAACTATTTATTCGAATTCAAAATATTATAACTTCCTAGGAAAGTGAGAAGGGGGGGGAAATGGGGCTAAGAAAATTTCAGGGGTTGTGGCCGCTGCCCCTCTCATTTAAAGTAAGAGAATGCTTTGGCAAACACATTCAATCGCAATACAATTTCTGACTTTTCATGAACCCTTTGCGTATTTGAGGGAGCTTGGTGGCAGCTGGTGGATCTAATACATCTATTATTTAAGAACAATGCAATCGTATGGGTTTAGGTGAAAGAACAGATACGGCTATAACAAACAACAAAAACTTTTTGTTGTTTGCTATAGCCATATCTAAAAGGAAAGCAAATGTTTACGAACAGTTTGTCTTAGGCAACGTCGATTTCTTCAACACTATGAGTAACTAGAAGCCTTAGGTAGCTTTCTCGAATTTGAAAAATACATAACATGCAAAATGTCTTGTTTTCAGTAATCTAAATGTGGAAATATTAATTTATGGAGAACATAAATCTACGTCTGAGGAAGTTTTAGACGGGGAGAAATCAAAGACAACATACAGAAGAACTTGAAATTACTTTTGACTGAGGCGTATAAAAAGTCAACCATCTAATTCCAGAATACATACTCTTAAGTGCCAAATAAACGGGAGGTCCTAATAGACAGGGGGTTGGAAAAAGTTCCAAAATGTAAGAAACGGGGGGGTCAACATAAACGAGGGGTTGGAAATTGAGAATAGGATTTAAATGATTATACAAGGGCGGAAAGAACAAAAACAGGTTCTCATTAAGCATAAAATCAATATACGTAGAGCAGTACGCTATTTTGCCATGAAAATTGGGCGGAAATAGTACTAACAAAGACAGGAAATGAAACAAGGGGTTTGTAAAAGTAGTCCATTTTTCAAAATTAATAAACAGGGGGTCCTAATTGGATCCGAGGGGGTTAGAAAGAGATCGAAAAATTAATAAGCGGGGAAACGTTTATTTGGCACCTGAAAGTATGGGGATTCCTTACCAAGAGAGATGTCTCCTACAATCTTCTGTCATTTACAGGAAGTCTTTGATGGAACACACTCAATAATGCGATAAAATGAGCAACTTCGATATATAATTTTTAACAAGAGAAAAATGAAATTCGTGTTGATAAAATTAGTTTTTCGGCATTCTTTCTTTTATGTGCTTATGCTGAATAGAATATAGTTGTTGTCAGCATTGCCAATAAGAAGGAGAAACTCATTCCTCAACGTAGTTACGCTGACGTTTATTTTCTACTATTGCATGGATGTACGCCAGTGAAGAAGCAAAATAACCTCGTTCCGGTAAGTCCAGGAAAAGATATTGCTTACCCCAGATATATACCTGGCACTCGTTGCATGGAATGCACTCAACAGGTAAAAGTTTCCTTTTCTCCAAAAGGGTCATCACCTTCACACTTACCCATATAATCTTTGCATTGGGAGAGTGAATTCAAGAATTGAAGCAATAGCCTTTTATTCTCTAGGCTATTGCTTTTAATGGCCACTCCCTTACATTGCCATATTACTGAGCATCTAAGTGGTGGTAAGCTTGTCGCAGAGCTAACCCAGGATATCTGCAAGTCATATCTTTGTTGTCATGCTCCTATACTCTAGGATGAGTAAAAGTCGATTGAAAATCATTAGAAAGTACAGTGCGGAGCACGGACGATGTCTATATCATTGGTCTGTATACAAACTCGGTGAATTAGTGGGGGAACAATGCCCCCCTTGGCACAGAGTCTAAAGGTCTAAAAAAGGTGGACTTGATACCACATGTATTTGGTGAGAAGGTAGATTATTGGAGAGGAAGGAAACAGGTGAGTTTGGGGACGGAGTCCTCAAGAAATTTTTTAAAAACCACGCCTTCTGCTTTGGCTATAAATGCAATTGACGGCTATTGTGGCGACACAATGCTACGAAGAAAGAGGTGATGGAAGTGTGACTTTATTGTCACTTCAGGACGATAATACAACTCCAATTTTCCGACAGAAGTTGAAAATTTCGCTGATTTGCCCCACCCCACTTCCCCGTCAGTACCGAGAACGGAATCAGAATAGCAGTGCAATTATCAACAAGGGGGGCTCAAAACAGAATTTTGGAGACCATGCGCTTTAAGGGGTGCTCTCTTTAGAATATTAGAAAATAAATCTAATTCAATCCTCGATATTACACTGAACACCAAATTTGTGCCAGGCTATAGCATAATCTTCTAGTTTGCAGGTCTGTTCGTAACAAGTTTCTAGGGGCTAATACATACGTATCAATCCATATGTAAAGTTTTTCTCTGTTTCCAGCACAAGAAAAGAAAGCACTACGGTGTCTTTCTAGCGTGTTTTGAATGTTTTTCTGCAAGATCGACATTTCTCTTCCTTGATATCTCTTTCAACTAACTGGAACTAAGCTTAATTGAATAGAACGTTCAGAATAGGCCTTATTTTACGGGAGAGAACCGTTGCATAAGGAGTCAAAACAATTACACTACCTTGTCTTCTGAGGCATCAAAATCTTCCTGTTTTTCAATTATAGCATCAAGTTCCAAAAAAAAGCAAAAGGAATTCTCTTCTCTCACATATTGAACACCCAGAGCATCTTCTACTACACTACAACTGGCTTCCCCCATCTTTTCAAGGCTTCATCTGATGTGTTGTTTGGTCAGGTAATGAAAATATTGGAGAACAATAACATATTGCGCAGTGCACTTCTATTTCAAAACCAGTACTCCTTCCATTAATTATGATTCTATGCTTTTGATTTTAACTTCTATACTCGCGTTTTTAAGCTAGAGGTGTGAGAAAATTGGGAGCCAAGAGTTAGTCGCGGGTCCAGCTGAACAGTTGGTTGACGAGTCGCGAAATACTGGGATTCCACTGTAGTTACTATTAATTCACTACTATAGTTAGAAATAAAAGACCAACTGTATGAAAATATTGAATTTGTCTTTGATAGGCTAAAGAATAATACGGATAGCCCTTCTTTACTACTCCCTGTGCTAGGGCCTTTTTATCATACAAACTGGGGGCACTTGCCCACGCAGTTTTCATGTTTGCACCTCCATTTACAGCATTTTGCAGTGTTTTCACCTTAAAACTTTTCACTGTAATGTTTTACTACATAATAAATTCAATTGAAGATTCTCACATAGCTATCGATAGCTTCACGTTTTGTATAGAAAGAAAGAAGAAGGATGAGGATAAAGGGAGTTGACCCCTGGAAAAGTTCCAGAGGCTCATCCTTTAGATCTAAGGGAAAAGCCTTCTTTTGAATTAAAAGGGGGGCTTTCCCTTAGATCTAATGGATGTGCCTCTAGAACTCTTCCAGGGGTTAAACCCCCTTACCCCTATCCTTCTTTACTCCTTTTTAACATTAGGTACTTCTACTATTCTTTGCTGCACAGCCATGAGAGTACCTAGTAGAAAAGTTGAGGTCCCTCGAACATTTGCCTCCCTAGCAATGGTCCATAAAAGAAGCTATGCAAAGAAGCTATGCAAGCTATGCAAGCTATGCAAGAAGCTATGCAAAGTGCCCGACCTACCTCAATGTATTCTGTCTCACAGTATTTACTCCCAGACAGTCCTGACTACTGATAAGCACCAAAATCAAATTGCCTGGGGGGTGTGGGGTGGGAATGTAACTTCATTCTATACGTTAAAGTAAGAGAGAGGCTTGTGCTATGTAAGGAATGTAGCTTTGCGCGGTTGTCAAGCGCAGGTCTGTTGTGATTTTAAGCTGCTTGGAGATATTGAATATCTTAACGAAAGGATTCAGCTTTGGAAATCGCACTGATTTCGAAAAATCTAGGCTATTTACCAGGTAGCACGATTTATGCAAATCACTGCAATTAAGCAAACACGATAATATTTTAGTGTAGATAGTCAAAGCATTTTCGGGAAACTTCTGGCTATAGAAAGGCCATTACTAATAACGTAAAGATGACTGCATATGTTGTTATGATTGATATTTCATCTAAATTTTACCTTGTTAGAAATACCTCTATGTAATCCTCTTCGCAGAGCGGCATGTTTCCTTTTACATTGAAATATGATGACCATGAAATTTCCAGGTAGTAAGAGCTGCTGTAATAAAAAGATGAGGAAGGCCTAATGTTGATTGTGCAAGAATCGTAGGCTGCTGAATAAACAGATTTCGAATAACGCGATGTGCTGGCATAAAGTGTTGCTGAGGAACATGCGCAGTCTGCAGTGGCGATTGTGGCAGCTATTGCTGCAAGCAGGAAACCGATGGCCATCTTTAATGTCGTTTGCTTTCGTTGTCTATTCAAGACGGACCACAGAAATCATCGATGTCGATTTCACAAATAATGGTGCTAGGAAGGAGCTAGATCCACGATAACTTTTGTGTTAACAATAGACTTATTCATATTCAATTAGCTATAGTAAAAATTCAATTAGCTATGCTTTGTTTGATGAATGGTTAAGGAACTAAAGAGTACTGAAAGAGCTACTTGTTTCACATCTTTCATCCTTGTCCTGAGATGTTTTCTTCACAAAGGGCCTAACGGCCTAATACCAACGTGGCACAGTGCGTTCATTTGTCTAGGTCGGGGGGAATAGGAATCTAACTAAAGATTGATAAGCCAGAACATTCTCAACATGAAAAGTTAGACACCCTGCTGCTTGAAATGCCCTTTAGGAGTGTATAGTTGAGCCTTGGATGACAAATTTGACTACTATACGAATAAGGTTGGCGAATATGCCAGCAGAATCGAAGGTCACCTATGCCAAACCTTGCAAAATTGATGCTAATCACGTCTGCCGTCAAAGTTCTACATGTTCAAAGTGCGTTCCACTTTGAAAACATGGGGCCCTGGATTTAGGTATCAGTTTTTTACTGTTGTCATTATGGATGAATGATATTCCAAAAACTTGTTTTAAATTTGAGACCGATAAAAATAATTTGCTGGCTACTTGCAATAACAAATATCTAGTATTTAGAAGCCAATGTAGATTACTTCCTTGAAGTATCAAAATGTCGATTGAAGCCGTTTGGGAAATCAAGTTAATATGGCTGGTATTAATGTTAGCAATATTTGCAGAGATGTTGCCAGAAAATAAGTGCTGTGGGGGGGCTAGAGCTTTCAATGTGCCGACAGTGAGCGGTGTTCAAGAATCTTTGCAGACAATGCCTATAGTTTGCATAAACAGGCTAACAAGGAACAAACAGGTCATGGACTTAATGAAGTGCCGAAGGTGCATCGAACTTTAGACACAAGGGGGGCTAGCATAATTTTTGGGGAGCTACAGCCCCCAAGCCCCCCCCCACTTGCTCAATCCCTGAATGTTAAATATCGCCTTCGCATCGACTATAGAAATTCAGTGACTAAGGGGGATGCTCGACCCTTACCAAGGGTGGATGACGTTCTTGACGTATTGCAAAGTTATGATTTGTTTACCATACGAGACTTGCTTTCAGGATACTGGCAACTCAGTGTTAGTCCCGAAGACAGAGAGGTAACTGCCTTTGTTACACGTACGGTAGTTTGAAATTTTTTCACGTCCCTTTTGGGTCCCCTGCATCATTTGATCGTGCAATGCAAATTGTTATGTCGGGCCTCAATTGCGATAGTTCCCTTTGTTATTTGATGATATTATCATCCCATCTAAAGGAATCCAAGAACATTGTGAACGTCTTGAGAAGGTTTTGAAACGCCTACGCCAGCACAACTTAAGAGCTAAAGACTCTAAATATTATTTCGTAGCACTCACGGTGTTGTATCTAGGGGACACAGTTTCGGCTAAAGGTATTCATACAGACCCCGCAATAATCAAAGCCGTTTTTGAATTTTCAGAGCCTTCAAATTTAGAGCAAGGTCGGTAATTTTTGGGCCTTGCTGGTTATTATCGAAAGTTCTGTCCTTGCACAGAACTCTCAGGGTAATGAGCATGTAATAGCCTATGCTACTAGGACTCTTAGTGATCGGGAGAAGCATTATTATTATTATTATTAAACATGTTTAGGGAGAGTATCCCTTCAGCCGTAGCTGGTTTTCAAGGGGCCCTCCATTTACATACAAAGATACCATTAAAATCTAAAACCTAATTACAATTATCCTCGAACGATAAATTAAGAAAAAAAGTCAAATATATAAATAGGTAAGGTAAATACATAAATACTAAAATACTAAAATAGAAGTCAATTTTGGCTCAAGTTTTTAAAACTGATTAAGGTTGGAGCCGACTTTATCTCAGCTGAGAGGCTGTTCCACAATTTTGATCCCCGGAACGAGAACCCTTTTTGTCCACTGGCCGTAATTCGTTTAGGGATATGAAGATCAGTAGCAGTGCTACGAAGCTCGTAGGAAGGATTTTCAGAATTTCGAGTAAATATATCCTGGAGGTATTGTGGAGCAAGCCCATTTACTGATTTATAAACCATAACTCGTGATTCATATTGAATCATTTCTTCAATTGTTCTCCATCCTAATTGTTTGATGAGCATCTTACTTGGAGCATCATACCTGCTACTAGTGATTATTCTAGCAGCGCGATTTTGTAGCTTTTGTAAATGATTTATTTCGGATGCCCCAGCTACGCCCC
>WIPJ01067788.1:130240-146944 GCA_018155075.1 Cassiopea andromeda
AAATGAGCAAAGATTGGGTTTTGGCTACATTTAGAGATAGTTTATTCCCCTTGAGCCAAAGATGTAAATTCCTAAGGTCGTCATTGAGTGCTGCGGTCAGCTGAGATATGTTTTCAGATTGAAGCGCTAAGCTGGTGTCATCAGCATAGATAGAGACCTTTGCATTTTTGACTGAATAAGGCAGATCATTTATGTAGACCAGGAAATAGCAAAGGGCCAAGGCACGAGCTTTGGGGAACTCCAGTATTTATATTTTGGATGCTAGAGTCTACACCGTCAATTCTAGTGAACTGCTTACGGTTTGACAGATAGGATTCGAACCATTGTAAGTCAAGCTCTTGAACCCCATAATGGTTAAGTTTCTGCAAAAGAATATAATGATCGACAGTGTCAAATGCCTTTTTCAGGTCAACAAATACAGTCCCTACATATTTACCGAGGTCCATCCCGCTATGCCAATCATCAGTGTTTTTCAGCAATGTAGTGAGCGTTGAGTGGAGGGCCCTAAACCCCGACTGATTGGTTGATAAAAACCCATTGCTATTTAGATACCTGTACAGTTGGTTATATATTACTTTCTCAAAAAGCCTTGAAATAACAGGTAGGACTGAAATTGGGCGATAATTTTCTTTAGCACTCTTGTCCCCATCTTTAAATATTGGTGTTACTCGCGCAATTTTCCATGAGGCAGGGAATTTGCACTGGCTGATAGACATATTGAATAGGCATGTAAGTGATTAACTAATGATTGGCAAAGCAAGATTTAGAAAATAACTAGATATGTTATCATTTCCAAAGCCTTGGAATGCCATGGCCAATGTTATATATTCTGCCATGGAGAACGAAGCTTTAGCATTTGTTTTTACCACCCAGCATATTCGAGATTACCTTCTAGGCAAACCCTTTAAATTGATAACTGACAATAGAGCTCTTACGTGGCTTCATTCCTTAGAGCTTAAAGGTATAATTGCACGTTGGATTATGGACTTGCAAGAGTTTTCTTTTACTGTCCGGCATAGAGCAGGAAAGAACAATGCCAATGCTGATGTCCTATCTAGGCTTTGCCCCTCGTCAATTAAGCCTCCGAGCCCCACCCTTTGGAAAGATGATGCTGCCGCTGCCTGTTTTTTGCTGCTAACCCCAGTATTTAGTCTTCAAGAAAAACAACAGAAAGATAGCTCCCTTCAGCTAGCTCGCCAATTTAAGTCTAATGGAATGCCAAAGCCTCCATATTTTGCATGAAAATTTTATTCTAAATTACGATCCTCCCCCTAAGCGAGTAATTTTAGTTCCAAAGCATTTGGCTAGTCAGGTGTTGGAGACAGTGCACTCAGAACCATCAGGAAGGCATATGGGGATTACCAGGACATTGGGTAGGGTGAAAGAACGTTTTTATTGGCCACATATGACATCCTCTGTTCAGTTATATATAGGTTCATGCAAGGAACGTATTGAAAGTAAGACCTCTTGTGCTAGAAAACAAGCCCCACTTCAGCCAATGGTAATTAGTGAAATGTTTACTTTTTGGGCCATGGACTACATCGGCCTCTCCCTGAAAAAGCTAGGGGGAAATAAGCACACACTAGTAGTTGGTGATAATTTTACCAAATGGTGTGAAGCATTCACAACATTCATGGTCATTCTTTCTACTGTGCTTACTTTCTGCTTTTATTTACTTGACCATCTAACAGTCGTCACTCGTGATTGTCAGTTTTCGAAAGTTTTAATACCCTCACACTTATAACAACCCAAAATTATTACTTTCGAGGATTTCGTGCGTGGTATTGGTCTTCTGAGGTATACTAAGTTAAATCCACATTATTTACTATTTTATTTTTCAGAGTCCTTCATAGTATTTGAAGGAAAGTGTGAAACAGCTAATTGAAATATATATGGCTTTATTTTTGAATTCCCTTCAATTTATTCCAATACTTTTGATTATTACTTTTTAAGGAGCTTTCCACCCCCCCCCCGTATATTCGGTACCCCAGAGTTGTTCCGCAAAGAATATCGTAATAGAAAGCTTGATACTCTAATCGTGATTGAGGCCATTGATACTTAGTCCTCACAAAAGCAATCTTCTTGAATGTTCCTTGCATTTAGAACAACTTTTCACCTTGTTTACTATCATATTGTACCATCAAGCTAGAAATGTAGCAGAACAACACAGCTTACAGCAACTTATCGATGTAAATGGCGCTCGTTTCACCGATTTATTGTTATTCACCCAATCACTTGTTGCAGAAAATCGACTACATTTGGCATAAAAATCAGTATCTGCTAAACATTTTGGAGAAAATCTCCTTTACAAAGTCGGTCATCAGTCACAACAACAGTCTTTTGCCAATCGTTGGCAGCCATATTGCTTCCGCATGCAGGTTTCAATCCAAAGAGCTTAGAACAATAAAGCGCTCATTCTAGTCCTGGTATTTCTATGGTTCGACGGTTAAATATTTTTGTTTCCGCCCCAGGCTTGTACCATGGTATTCTGGCGAAAAATAATCGAATCAGCTTGATTGACTAATCAATAATGGTTGTGATGTGCAGTACAACAGGAAGGTCGCAGGCCAAGTCGTATGCTACCCACTGCCTTCTCGTCTGGAGCTGGACGTTTGAAAATGGAGTCCAGAGTCGAATCCAGGTTATGCATTGCAAATTTCCAGATATATCTACTCATAACTGTAGGTGTCAATTGGCTGATACTGAGACTTCTGATTATGACCAACGAGGAAGACCATGAGAAACATGACTAACCTTTCAATAATGATATTGGTAATTGTGAAAGATTCACTATAACTTTGACTATCATAACACTCTGCTCAATTCAGCAACATCTTGTAAGGGCCATTCGATCGATTTTTGGACCTCCTCCTCCCTTGTGTGCTTCTATACGCTTTCGGATTGCCCTCTCTCCCTGAGCATATGAACTTTTTAATTTATAAAATATCTTAAAGATTTGAATATACTGTTCATCTCAGTAAGTTCAAAGTTTGTAGCATTCGATACATACATGATGCTTCTAAAAATTACAGCATATTTATGAAAAAATGATTGAGAATGCGATTTTTCGTGTGTAATTCAGTGCGATTCGAATGCGATCTTCAAAAGACAGTGTAATTTATTGAAGATGCCTTGCAAGTACTTACCTTGTGAAAATTGCGCGAGAGTGCTTTCTTTCTTTGCAGAGCCCCTTCCCCTCTTGTACGTTTTCATGTGCTTTCTTGGGTACATACTTGGGTACGTTCTTGGGTACGTGCATCGAGAGCGTACGTACTTTTTGAATGGCCTGATAGCATGCTTCATATCAATATCCAATCTTTGCAAAAAATAGGGAAAACCGTAAGGTTTTCCTAAATCCACTTGATTTTGACGTAATAGCCCTCTCTGAAACATGCCATATGGGGCAAGCAGTGCTCTAAACAATTCATCCCTATTTTCTTATCACTCTAATAACGGGAGAGCAGGTCATAGCAAAAGTAGTGAGTGTAGTTTTTTCGAGAACGAGAGCATAATTTTCAAACCACGCGAGATATTTTATGCTTGTTGGATAGAAGTTGAATACACAGTATTAGGTGTAACTTAAAATCATCTTCACAAGAACCCTAAAAAGTCTTTTGACTATTTGGGTGTTACGCTTAAAAAACTATTTAAGAAATAAAGAAAGTTTAACAAGTGGTTATTTTAACCTTGAGCTGATTAAACCCTTTATTCCACAGCCATGAATGTACACAGCTAACAGTTGGCCTTCATTGATCAATAGTATTTTCATTAAATCTCTCGAGTTTGATGCTGTAAGCTGAGACTTTATTTCTAAAATTACTAGAAATATGGAAAATTTTCTTATCTTAAATAGGAAAATCAATAAGAATTATAAAACAAGATTGATTAAATGTGATTTTCGTAATCTTGATGACACTAATGGTATAGACGAAATAGCAAACGTAAATTTTGCAAAGGCTGATAACTCCAATTATGATATCGACAGTAAGAATGATTTTTTCCAATGTAAAATAATAAATACCATTATCAAACATCAACATGACAGCTCTTTCACTTAAACGTCAAAAACAGCATAGAAAACCATGGATCACAAATGAAAGTATAAAATCAATCTCGATAAAAAATAAACTATACAAACAGTTTCTTAAGTCTGAAGACTGTTGTTGGTACCAAAGATATAAATTTTAAAGAAACACTTTGAGCCATTTCATACGAAAAAGCAAGCGAAATCATTATAGATACTACACTGAAGCTTTCAAGAGCAATTCAAAATTGATTTGGAAAGGAATGAATTGCGTTTTACATAAAGCAAATATCAAATCACAAAATGGAATATCTCTGCACGTAAATGGAAGAATTATTCAATATCAAAACAGGTTGCTAACATATTCAATGAATATTTTACTTGTGTTGCTCAAAATCTAATAAATTAAACAAGAAAATCAAACGCAGCAATCAGTGACTATTTAAAAGATCCAGATGCTATTAGCTTTGTTATATCCTCTGCTACTGAATCTGAAGAATTTTATCAATTGAGCAGCCTGGGCTGGCGTTTATGACATCTATGCAAAAAATTCAAAAAGATACAAAGAGATATACGCACACTCTCACAACATCAATAAATACGTCATTTTGTGAAGGCTACCATCCAACCTCTTTTAGTTATGCAAAAGTAATATTTAAATATTTTAAGATAAATCTACACTGCAGGTGTAAAACTATCATCCTATTTCGTTACTTCCGATCAGTAACGTGCTGAGACACCTTCTGTTGAGGGGGGGGAGGGCGTTCTGACCAATTGACCAACTATAGTTACAGAAACAAGTCACAGACACAGTTTTTTATTTAACAAAAAATATTTTATCCACATTATTCTGGTTTTCAAAAGCATAAATCAACTTCACTTGCAATTCTAGATATTGGTACAAAATTAATAGAAGCTATTGAAGACAAAGGTTTTCTTTTTGCATCTTCTTATATCTCGCTAATGCCTTTCATACAGTTAGTCATGAAAGCAAAATATTAATTATGGCATGTCAAGAGGAACTGGTCTAGGACCTCTCCAATTCTTATTCTACATAAACGAGTTGTGTAGTGTTATAAATGTTCATTCATTTGCAGATGTCACAAATCTTTTTTATTAAAAACACAAGCATTTATCAATTAGAAAAAGTTATTAACTCTCAATTGTTAACCATTTCAGACTGGCTTACTGCAAATAAACTAACTTTAAACTGGAGTAAGTTTCATTATAATTAAGTCAACTAGCTAAGAATGTAAATTTAAAGATAAATAATGATATCTTACACGAATCTGAGTGTGTTAAATATTTAGGAATAGTAATCAATAAAAACTCACTTGGGAGGAGCACATGAACGTTATCAATAAAAGGTTAGCGAAAATTATAGGAATATTAGCAAAGCAGAAATATTCTACCACATAGGACACCTTACGTAATTTTTATAAATTATTTATTTTGAGTGGGGCCTGTGCTACAATATTTGATCCTTTAAGCAAAAGTCTTAAGATAGCTGCAAGTATTATATTCTGCAAGAAACAAACTATTATATTCTGCAAAATCACATTTTACGAGATGAAAATCTTTTACTTTAGAAGATACGTATAACCTAGAGTGCACCACACTCATGTTTGATATATCCAATGGACGCTACGAAGGTTTTTTCAATAATAATTTACGACTATCCAAAGATAAGCATAAAATTCAAATACACCAAGAAACTTCTGGCAAAGTTTCTCTCAGAAAACCAGGACTAAGTTAAAATAAAAAATTAATAACAACGTCAGGTGTGAAACTATGGGATATCACCGTCAATTTCAAATGATGGCATTGAGAACACTGTCCATAATACATTGAACAATAATGAACTACTCACTCTTTTACCGTAATGGCAACGACGCCTTTAATGAACCTTCAAATAAGGACATTTTCTCCTCAAAATCTTCTCCATCATCTCTACAGATTTGTTTTATTTGAATTTTTATTATATTTTTTGTTCATGTTAATTTTGCTTACTTTTTCTTATGATTGTTTCAACATTTTTATTGTTTTGAATCTATTTATATTTTGTTTCCTTGTCGGTAAATGGTGTTATTAGAATAGAGGTCAAGAACTTGTCCATTACGTATATTTCAAATTTGCGTCCCTGGAGACTTCCGAAAGAAATTTCACTTAAAATTGTTTTGAGGTGTAAAGGGCCCTATTGAAACAAAAGTGTACTTTTCGTTAGATACCTGTTAATTTGTATTGTTAACTGTTTTTATAGGTTGCAGTAGAATTGTGCTCGACAACACCTCCTGCATTTTCATCCTGTTAATCGTCAGGATACTGTTGTTGTAGTTGTAAATATGCCAAGCTTGAAAAATTATCCCCACCGTTAGGTGGAACTCTCCTACCACAAAATTATTTGGTATACATTACAAGCAAATATTAGATGATTATGGATAGATGGATATATCTACTGGAAAAAGGCACCTTTCTGCATTTATATCCATTTGCCCTCCCACTCTACCGTCTTAATACCATTTATATTATACTTTAAAAAATCGTCTATTATTAATAATTTCATGTATATTATACTTAGAAAGAGAATTAAAAAATTTGTGTTTATTACTAATAATGTCATGTGTATTCAAAAGATGTCCTATTGTTGAAATCGAGGGCACATGACTCGAAAGCTCTTCCAGAGTTCTCTTTATGTGTTCGCTCCTCGATCCTCTACCGTTCTCTCCCACTTAAAAATGCTTTCACTTACTCTATATTAGCTATGTATCAATGTATTAGCTTAATTGCTTTTATTAGTGTTCGATTAACACTTTCAACAGTTGAGAATTTAATATAATCTAAATCTGAAAAGGAGGCCATATAGCCATGGATTTCATTTATATGAAAATGGGACTGGATGGCTTTTTGATGATGGTGGTTTATTCCAAACAGTGCTTGTTTGAACAACTTGCAGAAAAGGACCGACTTACATAGTATATCACACTAATTTTGGCATTTTGAGAAACCCACCCAACCCGTCACACCTTGTCACAAATTCAAAACTATCTACTCACACCTAATGTGTGACGTCACATTATGAATATCAAAAGAACATTTTTCTGTTACGTGAAATTGTGTTTATTACGTCATTTTTTTAAACCAAGTGGTGAAAATGACAAAGTGAAAATGTCCAAAATGGCATCAAAACAGGATCGCCAGATTATTTCTAGACCTGGAGCCACATTTGTTCTAATAAATGGCCAGACTTCGATTTCGAGCCCTAATGTACTTAAAAAATGTGACAGTGGACTCCAAAAACAACCCAGCCACTCCTTGTCATACTTTGTTACAAAAATCAAAAGATCCTCAACCCTTTGCCGGACGTAATATGTCAATGGCCCCAAAGTAGGTAAGATAAAGTGAGCAAAGTTATGAAATCTGAAAGATTCTAATGAAAAAGATGCAGTTTGGGAACATTAATTCAACCACAAGGACAGCATTTGTATCAAAGAAAGTCCTCACAAGAGATGTCAATCAGCCCTTCAGTGTTGCTAGAAACCAGCTCCTGTAACATATTTTGCGTGGTGTTGTTCAGTTAAGTTATCTAAATAACGTCTCCTTAGATAATACCATAGCAAATCAAAGTTATGAGTCAAATTAAACAAAGACTTCAAGTCAAACATCATTTCAGAAATTAGGATTTCTCAAATTTCAATTTGAAAAAACCAAACTGGCAACTCTGATGGAGTGGAATAGTCGGACAGTGTATGCACGGGACCGGGTCCAACTTGAACTGTGACATTCTTGTTACGGATAGGCCTCGCTTGTACACGGGACTGCGTGGAACGGTTACATTTGGGACTACTAATTTGTTCCAACTGGGTCTGCTTTCGAATTAGATCCCATATGTAACCGTACTCGTCTAAACGGGTAACACGGTCCCAAATGCGTCCGGGAGGGAAATTAAGGAAGTTTGAAGAAAGAAATTGGCGCACTTCTGCTCTGTTGTTGTCTTGCATGCCTGCTACGCAGATATCTCATGCGTAGTTTTCGAGCATCAGTTCCAAATGGAACCCGTCTAGTAGAAACGTTGCCTTGAATACGCAGAGAAACCAAGGGAACAGATCCCCGCAGTAGCTTTTACTACATTAGCAGACTTAGGCATAAGAAGGAGTTGATACTCCCTACGCCCCAAAACTTGAATTGTTGCTAATAAGTTGAAAATATAAAAGAAAACGCAATAGGAAAAAAAGCAACACAATCTTTGGACTACGTCATTAGATTATAAAGGAAATGTACTTCACATGCAAAATGATAACCACTTACTGCGTGCGATAAGCAAAAAGAGCTCTAAGTAAGTGACATAAAAATGTAGTATTGTCTGTTGTGGAGCAACAGAATAATCTCAAAAGTTACTGCTCAGTCCTAAGACTATTCGATGCAGTCAAAAAAATTTGAGATGGTAGAGCTACCGAGAAACGTTAGAAGCCCTGGGAAATAGGACATAAGAGCTCCCTCTTACAAGCAAAGGAACAGAAAAATCTGAAAGCTGGAATCAATCGTGGACAATTGCTGCCGATCCAATTTTACGAGAATCCCTAGACCTTCAATTATTGGGAATTACGAGGTCCCTAGACTTATGGCCCTGGCGGGGTGATTTGCCCTCTGTCCCCCCGTAGGCGGCTCTCTGAGATGGTATATAAAAGCCAATGTTATGTATATGCTCCTTTCCCAAAACTACGAATACCTTTTCTAGTAGTCAATGAAAAGCGGTAATTATTCTTGTAACTAACATACTTCTACAAAAAACACTAATGCATACTATAAATAAGCATAAAACGTCACCTCAATTCTAAAGGAACGTTCCATCAAAGTTGCTTTGAAAAATATCAAGATAATTAAAGTGAAACTGAATACTTAGTAATTGATTAAGTATATTTCTACACTTAAGATACACAAGCATATCAGATCATCTACAATACAAAAGTCAGCTCAATCCAGATCTTAAATGCGAGCATTCTACAGAACAACAAACATTGGATGTGGTCATTCTTTAGGGTTTCTGGCAATGGAAGAATATAAACCAATGAAAGCAAATAATTTAGTTGACTTGGGTGTGCTTTACCTCTGCGCGTACAGTCATTCGCTAATTTTATTGCTGATTTCTGCAATTTGGAGATGCGGTTGGGGTATGCTCTAATTGTGTGCCTTCAGCGGATACTTCACAGTTCGTCCTGAGTTCGTAAAGAAAATTTAAAAACTTGTGGAGTTCTTAAAAACCAAACACAATTTTTTAAGTAGCTTTTTTCTGTTTTTATTTGATAAAAAGATAACCACTTCGTAAATAAACATTCCACTGTTGCGTCATCTCCCTAAAGAATACCAGGGTGGCCAACAGTGAAATGAAATTCTTTTGCAGGGTTTTCCAGGGGATTTTCTGCCAAATTTTAGGGGTTTTCCAGGGTACGTTGGACTATGTTTTCGAAAAATATAATTATCCCATATAGATCTTCTGCCTGTACCCATCCACCTTTCACTCTGCATTTTAAATGAAATCTTGTGCCCGTTGTTGGAAAAAGAGGTTGCTTGCCACATGACAAATGATACGCTGTTTTTACCCCCCAATAACCTCATAGATCCTCCTCCCTTGCATTACAGGAATAAAAAATGCAACAGCACTGCAAGGCCAAAAATTTATGCACGGAAAATAAGCTTCAGAACATAATTTTTCAGGGTTGGGATGTAATTTCAGGGTTTTCCAGGGTGTTTTTCCAGGGCAAACAAAACGCGGGGTTTTTCAGGGTCTTCCAGGGTTCGTTGGCCACCCGGAATAACTACAATAGCCAATTAATAAGAGCTAGTTTTACAAAAAAAATTACCATTTTACAATTGTTTGATGGGCGTCTTCTTTCTAAACTTACACTTTGGAGTTTATCGATTATAAATATGGAGTTCTTATGTTATATTGTTTAAATTGCAAGAATCTAAGGAGGTTTTCAGCACCCTTAAGCCGGAAATTCAATCAAAGGAATTTCTAAGAAGTTCAAGGCGTGGAATAAACCCTGATGCTTATACTCTATTCATAAGGTTTCTCTTATTGCAGATCCACAGCTCCCATGTGCAAGTCCAGAAAGTCTACATCTACATGAAGTCCTGCTTCAGCAAATAAGTAAAGTTACTATCTACAGTCGGTTACTACTTAACTACAACCGTGCACTACTTATCTACTACAGTGTGCTGCTACTTCTACTTTAGTTACGAAATAGAAGGGTAAAAGGGCAATCACTCAGCTTTTAGCCACGTCACAGTAAGCAGGCGGGGGTACATTACGTGACATTTGAATCGATGTTGCTGGCAGTGGAGCATTCTGCAGAGGAGCACTTTCACCGCTATTTGAGGATGATGACGGAGCAGCATTTAAAACTCCAGTTGGCTGCTGTGCTTGACTAACTGATGCACGCGCTGGTTGCAATGCTCCGACGGGAATAGAGCTTTGTGTTGGAGCCACCACAAATGAATATTGTGGAGGAGCATTTCCAGCGGCAGTGAACTGACCAGTAGAATAAGCTTGTGTTGTTGGATAAACTACATGATGTGTTCCCACGGGGTACATTGCAGTCTGCATGGAGGTTGTCGGATAAAACTGTTGAGGCTCAGAAAATGCAAGGTTTGAGTAGGCTGGGGGTGCGGCAGCTTGTAGCGTTTGCTGAGTTGAGCTATGTTGTGCTGTTGATACCGTGCTGGAACTCTGAGGATTGGCATGGTCGGCATCCCAAGCAGATCTCTGACGTTTCTTGACGCAAAATACAACAGCAATGACAATGATGGTTATGATGATTATCGGCAATACAATTCCTAACACAACAGCCAAAAAGAGGAAACTGCTTGAGCTTGCCTCAGAAACTGCCTTGTTTGCGGGCTTTGTGGTAAGTGAACTTGTGGTTTGCCATGGCGTTGTCGTTGTTTTTGTTGTACCTAATAAGCAGAAGGATATACTAACAGTATAAATAATATGCAAAAGGTATACAGCATAATCCAGTTATAACGTACTTCAATGAATTAGCTGATTTGGTACGTTATATCTGGGCGCAAGTTACTACCGAATTAAACAGACACTGACGAGATTAGGGACCATTCACATATTATGTCTCACTAACTTTGGCATTTTTAGACACCTACCCAACCCCTGTCACACTTTGTTACAAATTCAAAACTACTCATCCATCCCAAAGTGTGACGCCAAAGCAAGAGCTTAAATATGAAATGTTTCTGTCTTCGTAATAACGTGTTTACTATGTATTTTTTTAATGAAAAAGGCCAAAATGGCACAAAAATAAGATTGCCCCCAAATTTGCTACATATCAAATTATTTTAAAATGTAGCATCCCACTCCAAGAGCAATCCAAACGTCCTTTGTCACACTTTGTCACAAAACTTAAAAAGGCTCCCCACACCTTTTGTATGACGTACTATGTGAATGGCCCTTTATTATACTACCGTAAAGACTCGATTGAGTACCAGGGTACTTAGTTACAAGAAAAAACTTTGAGGGTGGGGTTTTTAAAGGGGGTCTTATTGAATCTACAGGTCCTGGGGTCTACTAAGCACAATATCTAATATCATTTTTTGCACTCTCAAATTGCTGCCTCCAAAAAATTTGACTCATACAAAGCACAGTCTTAATGATGAAAACGGGAAGGAGTCTCAAAACCCAATATGAATAACGAAAAAATATCAAATACTTTTTACAAGACATTGATAGAAAAGAAAAATACTCTTAAAAACTTGGAGATGAATGTAGATAGAGATGCTATCAATGGGGGAAAAGTTGTGACAAGTTGTTCGGCTCAAATATTAGCCCAAATAAATAGAAAAATAGCTGAATGTTTTGATTGTCGTTTGTTTTTGACCTGCATTATACTGAACGCACGCAAGTCCCATGGGGGCCTATTCGAGGGTGGGGGCTTATTTGTTAGAAGCCATCTTATGGGTGGGGGCTTATTCGAGCGGAGGAAGGCTAATTCGAAAGAGGGGGCTTAACTGAGTCTTTACATTATACTACTAGCTATGCTTTTAGGAACTTCTTCCATTTTTAAGGCTGAAACATGTGAGGCAATAGCTCGGATACGTTTCTTCTGTACAAATAGGGAATATTTAGGAAACTAAAACACATATGAAATTGCGCACTTTAATTTGAAATCTTGTCATTAAAAACGTAAACGTTTACAAAAGTTCGTTGGATGCCTTTGACCAGGTAATTTCAGTGGATTCTTCTTCTTCGATAAGTGGCTTTTCTAACCTAATTCATTCTTGTTAGTACACTGTCACTACTGAGATGGCACACATAAGAACTAATGCAAATGTGCGATTACAAAAGTTATCTATGTAATGCTAGAGGACAGTGGGGTACTCCCATGATCAGTAACTCCTTTGTTTGGCACTACAAGCAACTCCGAAGGTAGCACAGATGTATATGACAGACCCTCAAAGAAAAAAAGCCAAAAGAACCCAAAGGAAGTTGTCCTGAGGGACGATAAATTGAGTACGTTATAACTAAAAGTACGTAATAACTGAGTATGTTATAGCTGGAGTATTTTATAAGGGTTTGTATAACCCTTTTACCGGAGCCAGTCACTAAGGTAAGTTTTATCTGAAGGTACGTTATATCTGAAGGTACCTTAAAGCCGAGTATGTTATAACGAGATTATACTGTATTCTCAAATGAATGAAGTAAATACCAATAGAATAACAAGTGGATGTACTATAACATGTTTTTTAAAAATATCTTCTACTCATAGGAGTGACAACTGTTCTTTTTATCAGTATGATAAATTATATAGAATTGACAAGTAAAGGCCCCGGTCAAGCTATGCGTCTGTGCAACAGTTGGAAAGCAACAATCTCATGATTGTAGCAGTTTCCTAGACCAATTTACAGTTGGTAAAATGGATCTAGAATTAAACAATTTATTTATCAACGAAAATAAATGAGAAATTGACTGGGATTAGTTTTATCTGCAATTTCATCTGTACTTCTACCAGTCTAGCAAAAGACAATAAAAAGACAAAATCATAAGGAACAGTCTCACAAAACGTCTGCAGAATTAAAGTTCTATGAAAGGAAAGCTAGATGATTTTTAAATGTGACCAACTAATGCCCTTTGTACGGTAAATCTCGTTATAACATAGTTATAACATGCTTTCGGGTATAATGGACTGTATTGGACGGTCCCGGCAAAAAGGTTCACACAAACCCTTATAAAAATACTCAGGTTATAAACCACTCGGATACGACGTACTTTGGGTTATAACATACTCTTGTTTTGATCCCTTAGGACAAATACCTCGGGTATAACCTATTTTGAGGGCTTTCTTGGCCTTTACCTTTTGCATGTCTGTCATGAGGATCTGAGCTGTCTTGGCTATGATTAACTCTCAAATAATTGCTTCTATTTGCAAACAAGGGGTTCACTGATTGCTGTGGGAGCATGCTCGTGTGCTATAGCAATAGCTTTAGCAATCAAGAATTTGTATCAACTTCTCATTGGTGACAGAGAGGTAGCAGAAATGACTGAAGCCAGAATCAAAGTCAGCCACTTCATAACAAGAAAATTACAAAGCCACGTATTGAGTCAAAAAGATTAACCCACCAGTATTGCCTGTTAATACACACATTAGGGGCTTTTCAATGGTTGAAGTGGCAAATTATGAAATTTCTCATTAAAAGTACACTACTATCCATTTGTTGTAATTTCATAGATCTCCAAACTTTTTACATAAGACACATATGCCAGTCCTTATCTCAAATATTTAAGCTTCAACATGTGGCAGAATTGTGAAAAGTATATATCATTCAATAGCTATAGCCATAGCTGTAGATTCATTTCGCAGGAAGCGTAATTTCGCCATAAATCGAAGAATAAAAACGACGAAAAGTAAGATCATGATTCAGGAATAATTTTATTGACAATTACCAGAGACACCTTAGAGACACTTCCATATTTCATAATAACATCCCATACTACGACACTACTATGTTAAAGTTTGACGCAGTCCCAAAAGCATTTCGGACCCAATTCCTGGGATCCATCATCAGTGTAAAAAACAACAGAAGATATGAGAATATATTTGGAAAAATACATGATAAACAAAATCAACAAAGGGAATACTGTGTGTTTTACATTGATGATAGATTCCAAGAACTGTTTTTTCATAAGAAACTGGTTCTTAAGAAACGAATACTAGGCAGGTCAAAAATTAAGAAACTCTAGCACATTGTTCAAGAAAAATTAAAACTGTACAATATCAATTTGTTTAAAAAAGAGTACATTGACTTGCTTCCATTTGTTGAGTTTAGAAATCTTTATTTGGAAAAGATTATAACTTGTTATTGTCGCCTGCTTGGACATTTTTCATGACGCTGAACGTGCATATCCACCCAGAAGTGTTTGACTTTCAAACAATAAGGCGACTTTCAGTCCTGAAAATACGTAACTAATTAAGAAACTTGTAATACTAGAATGCTAAAATTTTTACGTCAAATTAGGAAACTTTTAGTGCTAGGTACCGATCCTAGTTTCCTATAAAAAACGTGACTATATCTGCAGGCCCTTGAAGTACGGTAAAGCCGGATAATACTGTAAATGGTATCTCACACTTACAGCAGGCATGAGGCAATTTCAGTACTAAATAGACTGGCTGTCACAACGAAAATGAAATTGAATGGGTGTGATGCTAACAACAAGCAAAGCACATCAAAGAAATCACTCCATAAATAATACCACAAAAGATCAGGCAGCTTTAAAAACGTTTCAAAAATGAACTAAAAAACATTATGTTCACTTCGGCTAGAAATACACACAATTTCCAATAAAATAATTAAAGAAATACTAGCTAACAATGGTTAAGCACTAGTTAACAATTGTTAAACACAAGAAATACTAGCTAAGAATGGTTAAGTACTATCTAACAATGGTTAAATACTAGCTAAAAATGGTTAAATACAAGAAATACTAGGTAACAACCGTTAAAAACCTAAAAACTGTTGAAGTGATGGTGTATATTGAAGTACATACCAAACATAATGTAGCCAGCTACAAATCCTCGGTAAGAACCATAACTCGGCCTGTTTCGACGATTAAATGTAATGGTCAGGTACTTGCTGTATGTGTTATATCTTCTAATGCCGGCTGTACCGCACAATGAAGATGATATTGCTGTGCTGTAGTAATAGGCAGAGTAATTTGAGCCTAAAAGGGAGATATAGGTATCAAGGTATAAACAAATCTCATTGTGATGGCTCTCTAAAGTTTCTACTGATATTATGATAATGCAAAGATAGTCAAATTATAGTACAATTTTCATTATGGACTACATGATGGTCGAAAACCTGCAGTCTATTTGTTGAATTAAATGCAGCAACACCAAAAACATACATTTTGCCAAGCAATGCCTTATGCAGTATTATCAAGTATTTGTACAAGCAAGAGCACATTTTGTAATGGACTAACCAGCGAATTTGTTTGCATACAATTATTAGCCAATCAGGTGCCTCCATTTTGACCTTGCTTCTTCATATCGCCATTTAGAAACGAGGTTGTTTTGGAATAATTCATGTCTCATAACTTTTGGGTCAGAAAAAAATTCATATTCATTTACAACTACGAGTTCTTCGCCTCAACTTCGCAAATGCATTTCTGATGGATACCTCCAAGCTCCAAGCGGTGACACGAATCGTTTCAAAAATATTCGCCGTGGAGCATCACCTGCGTTTCGTCTACTAGACTACAAGTGGTTGTAATGAGTCTTACTTCTATACTCAAGCGATAATAAAGTCTTTATTGTGCGATGTAGAATTAAAATTACCCAATTGCTTTTGAAGCATGTCGCTGAGAGCTTTTGAGCGCACAACTGGACAAACTGTTGTTATGAAAATATTACACCATTAGATTTCGCATCACTCGTTATATTACACCATTAGATTTCTCATCACTCGTTAACTTTTGCAAATAATCGCGTCAAATGTATTGGAATGGAAAGGAAATTTGTAGAAAGAGCTTTCTATTGCACTTTGACGTCAAAATAGCACCAACGAAGCCTATCTGGAAAGTTACTGTGAATATCTTTGAAACCATTCGTGTCAAAGCTTAGTGCTCGGAGATATCCATCAGAAATGCAGTTACAAAGTTGAAGCGAAACAATTGTAGCTGTAAATGAACGCAACTTTTTTACAACACAAAAGTTGTGAGACATGAAGTATTCCAAGGCAACCTTTTCAAAATGACGAAATAAAGAAACAAGGTCAAAATAGAGGCACATGATTGGCTAGTAATTGTATATAAACAACTCAGCTGATTGGTCAATTACGAAATGAGCCCTTGTGGTACGTACACCACTTAATAGCTGATAACTGCACCTTGCAATGCTTAAAAGTAATTTGCAATAATTTATCTCTTTTCTGTCCGTTGATGCCATACTCCACAGCCTTATGCTTCTTCTTAAAGAGCACATGAAATGAAAAAAAATTATGTCGGAGGTGGGCAATTTGAACACGCTGATAACGAATTTCATATTTAAATTTTCGGCAAATGATTGGAAATAGTTAATTTTCACTTGTTACTGGCACTATTTGGTGGCTCTTTCGATTGGAGACTGGGCCGAGCTTTATTCTTGCATGTGACGTCAGATTGTTTGTTAAGAATC
>WIPJ01067788.1:147280-164127 GCA_018155075.1 Cassiopea andromeda
TGAGCTGATTTCTGGGTTCTGGAAATTGCATTAGTATATCAACAAATCTCTAGACTAGAGTTGCAGTCAAGTTTGATCTGTTTTCATACCCTCAGGTTTTCAGGGAAACTCCCTTATCAAGTATGTACATATGTATTATGTAGTTACCTGTCTTTTGTCACGTTGTGATAAATTTGGCGGCGAATAAAGATTGACAGAATCTCTTCTTGGAACAGCTCCTGGAATGAGATTTCTCCTCCAGCGGACGTTTTTGCGAGCTATTATCAGCCTCGTAAAACTTAATTCATCAAAATGAATGGAGAGAGCTGCATATCTGCTTTGAGCTTTGTAGTTGGGCCTATGCCGTCTAACAAACCTGGCCCACTCTTGCCGTAGCTTTTTGTCCTTAGGAAATTGATGCATCGTAATGCCAGAAGTATAACTGTTATTTCTGTAGCTCTGTTGACTTGGGCTGCCAGCTACACGGTGTCTTCCTCCTTTTTTCTTTCTCCCACGTTCAACTCCACATCGCAGTCACTCGACATTTTCCTGTGCTGTCTTACCAACAAACAATCTGACGTCACATTTGCATTTGGCCGCGTTTTAGCAGAGCCACCAGCAAGGGCAAAATCGCGTTCTTTTACACTAATTTAAAATTACTTTCGCGGATCATATTTACTTATAAATATCAAATATGTCATTTTTTGTGTCTGTTTGTGATATACAAGGCGAAAAAAATTTCATTTCATGTGCTCTTTAAATAACTTACTCAATTCATTTTGGGAGAGCTAGCCAAAATATCTAAAAATGTTTGACCTAGTGAATAAAGCAGATCAAATAACACCAACAAAAAACAACTGCATCTAGGTGAAGAGCATAATCTCAATATTTGATAGTTAAGCAGTTTGAAACGCACAGAAGCTAATTCATTTTATACATATCCATGACGGAGAGAAGTGATGGCTTTGAATATGATAATGTACTACAAAGAAGAGGAAAAATACATCTAATGTTTAAATAATGACACAAAGGAGTAGCCTGATGAAATCAGCGAAAGGATCAACGTGATTAAATCAGCCAAGAAATAGAATGCAGTTCTTGCGAGAGTCCATAAGAGTACACAATTCCTAACGATATGAATACAAAAAAATTGAAATAAACCGTTGGATTAGTCACATTCTATATCTATGACATATGATATAACTATGCTATTATAGCGAATTGCCCAACGATTCAAAGGCGGAGGTAAATAATTGCAGGTCAGGCATACCAAACCATGACTTTTTGCCTATAAAGTTAAGCATGTAGAGATATGTGTATCTGTGACAATGTATAGAAACTTGAACTACAAAAATCTTCATCATGCCTACAATTAATGGCCAATATAAATATGGTAACTTAAAATTGTTTCTTTATACACAGTAAGCCAAGCTCAGTTGCTTGATTGGTAAAGTAATACAATGCTTTACATTCACCTTTCTTAACCTTTCCTCTACATGTCACAAACTGTTTTTTCTAAAGCTGTTTTAAATCATGCCGTTTTCTAACATACTAGTTACTTTTGTGAGGTGTCAGAGATGTGCCGAAGCACTTTCCATTGAGCGCCAAGGCACATTGACCACTTGACCAACTACTATTACTAAAAATGGAAATCAATAAAGGTCACAGAAAACAATGTGGCCACTTCTTTTGCAGCATAGCTGACGCTCCACATCCCCATGTTCCACATCAGCATATCTCTGTAAGGTACTATAAAACTTCTTCTGGGTACTGTAACTATCAAAGCACTGTATAATAGCAGTCATACATGTCCATAACAATGTCTCTTGTTATTGAAGGAGCTATTTGCACACAGTTGTGAAAGGGTACTTCATTTTGAATAAAGTTCAATTTACTTACCACGCAGTTGTACGCAGTCACGGGAATACCAATAGTTACTATACAGGTTGATATCCATGAATACAACATGGATACCCCGATAACTGTCTGATTTTGCAATCCTGTAGTTGCAAGCACTTGAGGATGCTTTGTACCCATACGGCCAACCAGTTGAGTAGATCACTCCAGAACTACTATAGTTGTTAGTATTGCTAAAAAGCATAATAAACATCTATTAGCAAAACACCTTTAGCAATATAGACAGGAGGATATTAGCAAAGCACCTATAGCAATATGGACACAAGGATATACTTCATAACAAGCCAAAGTTATTCTTCAGCATATGGAATGGGGACAATAAACAACAGGTATTTATTGGAAAAATTTTGCGTGAAAACAGAAATGGATATTGTTTTACATACATCTAAGTCACTTAAAACTTAGTAAGTAACCATACTATCTAAACACATCAAGTATTTTTAATTACTTAACATCAGATTCACTTTTGCAAACATTAAAACCCTTAGCGTATATGCAGCAAAACATGGAGTAGCACTGATAATTCTATACAAGTTTAACTTTCAGAATGACAAATGTGATAAAAATGCAACATAAAGGAAAGTAAGACATCTTAAAATGAGAGATAAAGTGACCGGACGGATATAGCTTTATGATAGATAGACTAGGGCATTCAATGGAGTATGTTGTGTCTTGAGCAGCCAAAACATCTCCCCCCTCCCAACTCTATTTGATTGACTAGCCTTTGTGAATAGGAACTATCTCTAACCAGCTGGGGGTATAGAGAAGATTGGCTTTCTAATTAGCAATTAAATGCCATAGTATATGACAAGAAACTTCCATAAAAGTGGTCCACAACAAATGGAGTGGAAAACCTTTCTTAACAGTTTAATAATTTCAAACAGTGGCCCACCTTAGAACAAGAACGCTGATATACTATATCTTATAGGTCTTATTTATTTCTATATTTTATGTTTATGTTTAAGGTATTTACATTATTTGGATTTATATTTTTCAACAGGGCTTCTATTGATAGCAGCTTCATTTTACCTGATTGAATTACCCTGTAGTTTAACTGCTTATCACTTGGCTTACAAGAAACTTAACGATTCCAGAATTTATAGATGATAATTCATCTGGTGTAAGGAGATATGTTTCATTTACGTTTCTTATGGTTTATGCTATTTTATGTCGTTTGCTGCTATTGTGGAAAAGACTTTACAGTATTAGGCCGGCATCAATGGAGGTGTAGAAAAACAATGCCTGTCAACTCTGGACCCAACGCCACAATAAATACCACGTTGCCCAATGACAAGGATCCGGTAGATGTTGTGGAACTAATTAAGTGCTGTTGTGGAAAAGCATGCAAAGGGGTAAAGGGCCTAAAAATGCACCAAAGGCGTTGTAGAGTTTTAGGGGGCCTAGACGAAAATCCGTTAGGACGCGAATATTCAAATTCAAATTCTGATACAACCAGTTCATTGGACAGTTGTCATGAGATCGATCAATCTGAAGCTGCTTCCTTTATATCTCCAGAAAATGTTAACACAAAGTGCTAATTCAGTTATTCATTTAATCAACGATGCCCTTTACAATTATTTTAAGGAAAACTATGGGGCAGTCAAATGCCAAGTCGATAAGGCGCTAGTCCTAAAATACAAGGAGTATTCTGCCCACTCACTAAAGAAAGCATTAAAATGCCTAAAGTCGGTTGCTGCTCCTCTAAATGAAGTAAGGTATGTCTCTCGGCTGTTGTGATCTAAGCTAAACCGTAAATCTGATTCATCTTCCACTTCTGATCTCGATTATGATAAGTTCATTTCTAATAACTTTTGGGGGTTTGTTAAAAAGGTTGTAGACAGACCTTGCTAGTGGAATGCATGCTAAAAAGCGATCAAATTTCTTTGTGCACTCGTTGTGACATCATGCGCAGTAGCTAGAATTCGCACTTGAGATGCCAAACTAACGAAGTTTGAGGGCTCATAACTTTTTCCATATGAGTTATGAGATTTTAGTTTGTAGCATGATGATCACTGCACATAGTTGCATTAGAAAATGCATAAAGTTAAAGTTCGAAATTTTGGATGCATAAGCACTTTAAACAATACGCTTGCAACTAGAAAAAACCTCCATTTATGGGGTCTTTCAGCAACTTCTGATTGTTCCTTCTGTCTTCAGCCTGAATCACTCCTCCATATTGTTGCGGGCTGCAAAACATATCTAGATCAAGGGCGTTATACCTGGTGGCATAACTCCGCTTTACGTTTTATCGCTCAAACATTACAATCCATAAAATCTTCTAAACTATATCCAGATCTTCCTGACTATACCTCTCCTTGTACCGTTACTGGTGACAGTCTTCATCCTGATATTATCCTTTCTACAGCCGACAATGTCGTGTATATTATAGAATTAACAGTGGGCTTTGAAACAAATTTAAACAATAATGTTCGTCGTAAAGAACTAAAATATCGTCCCCTTCTTACTGATCTTGCCAACGATTATAAACAGGTAAAATTTATTAATCTCACCATTAGCTGTCTTGGCATATTTGGAAGTTCCTCTGACTCATTTCTTAAACTTTGAATGGAAAGAGGCATCAGCAATGGTGATCTAAACTTCATTATTTCTAAGATATCTACTATAATCATCCGCTCAATACAAACAGTGCACTGTCTAAGTGACGAGAATGTGCTTGCGAGAAAAAGAAGAACAGAGTTATGTCTCCAAGTGTATCTGCCCTCATCTAGATATGGCTTGCAGCTGTATACAACATGTTGTAAAGTTTCTGACTGGAGACAAAAGGAGCAATTAGATGATTGAGAATGTGCCCACTTACAGAGATTTTTGCAAGTAGGAAGAGTATTATTAAGATACTTTACAGAAAAATTGAAAATGTTCCTAGGCAAGTTTTGCTGGACACTTGACCATAAGCCTTTTAAATTCTGGCATGAATTCTTGATAACAGACGAAATAACGAAACCTTGGTATAAAAGGGTGGTGTTTATTCGCTCTTCGTGGTCATGTTGAATAGACTTGAGAACTTGCTTAGTATTTTGAAATTGGTCTTATTGAAGATTTGTACCATAACTAGTCTCAGCCCAAAGAGTCTTGATATCCAGGTTTGGAGAAGATTTTAATGCATTGCGTATAACAGTTTGACATTCGATAAATTTCGTAGATGGAAGGATAAAGTTGATACCGTATCTAGACTTGTTTAAGATGAGAGAACTAATAGTAGCACTTACGGGCAGTTCAAGCCACTCCCTTACATAACTTTTAATGATGTTATCTAGATTATCAACAACCCAAGTCTTGCTAAAATCTGCAATAGTCAAATGCCAAGAAAGCTTAGATAGAACATACCGGTGGTAAAGTAGGAGCTTGTATTTAGGGTGACAGGGAAGGCTATCAGTTTTGATCATCAGATCCTTAACTATGCTGAGAAGGGTAGACATACGGTCATTACTATCCATGTTGAAAGTGAAATAGCGCCCGAGATACTTAAAGGATTTGTTACTCTCGACAGTAGGAACCAATGAGTTGTTCAAAGTAAGCTTTGGAAGGAACTGAATTGAGGATGTGGCAGATTTCTTAATTCCAAATGTAACGCATTTGTTGACTCTGATCTTCATGCCTGCCCAGTTATACCAACGCGTAAAATGATTAAGAAGTATCTGATTTTCTCTTTCAAGACCAGTAATGGCAGCAGCATCGTCTGTAAACTGAAACCAGTGAGTTAGTTTAAGAGAATTTAACGTGAAACCGAATTGTTGAAATTTTTGGTCTGCTATATATCGAATGAAAGTGTTGAAGCATAGGTTAAAGGTGAGTGGGCTAAGGGAATCACCTTGGAGAACGCAGCGATCAACTTTGATAAATGGAGTGTGAAAACACTCAGATAGGATAGAAGTGTAAAGGCCAGATAGAATAGAAGACCTAAAGTTAGCAGAGTCAGATTGGACCCCTTTTTTATGCACAAGAACAGTGCAAGCCCTCTTCCAGACATTGGGGATTTACCCAGCAAAGCAAGACAATGCAAAAGACTTCAGTTAGATAAGATCTAAGGTATGGACAGCGTTTGAAAGGGATTATTGAAATTTGATTGAGAGGACAGGGGGAACCAGAAGATTTACTTCTTCGGACAACTTTAGTTATCTTTTTATATGAAGGAGGGGATAGATCACATTGTACTGTAGGGGTGGGAAGGGAAGGAATCCAGCTAGGTATTTCAGAAGATTTGAATGGATTAATAGAGCTGAAGGTTCTAGCAAAGAATTTAGTGCAAGTAGTTACGTCAAAGGAAGGTAATAGTGATGTTCCTTGTTTAAAAGTAGATTCAACAAAACTCCAAAAGTTCTTCTTAATGTTGTCATCCACCTGTCCTTTGCTCAATTTTGCTTTTGTTCTATCGAGTCTGCACCTCAAAAGATGTGACACAACCTTTATTTCAGCTGGATCCGAACTTATAGATTTCAGATACCTTAGATGAGACTTTAGGCTGTGTTTTGAGTAGGTTTGGTATTGTTTTTCCAGTTCCAACTACTTTATAGATTTTACCGCTCCAAAATTTTGTTCAAAATAGTTGTAAATAACTGTATGCATATGAATGATGGTTGTATTAAGATCTGACGAAGAAATATCATGAATTGGCAGCAACAATTGGAAATATTTATTTGCAGTTTTCCACTGATCCTCAGACTTAGGCAGCTTACCTCCAGGCTTGATGTTAATCTGGTCATCAATAAGAGGTTCTGATCCTGTAGTAGACAAATAATCATTAATGCATTGATCCTCGAAAGTTTCACCAGAAAGGTCTTTGATGACACGCCAGCTGCGCTGGTGCATTTTCAAACCTCACTGACCGTTACAAATTTTACCGCAACTACATTTCACTGATACACAAGTTGAACTTTGCAATTCAGTATCAACTACTGGCAAAGAAGTTTCGTAGCCACTGTCACTGGTAGTACCGGCATTAGTTCTCTCTTTGTCCCTGCTTTTTACCTTCTCTTTGCTCCTCTAGGCATGTCGGCCTAATGATTTGAAATCTTTCCCACAGAAATAACAAACGATAATAATAATAATAAGACGAATATTTATACAGGATTTACACTTCAACAAGTAAAAACTGCTGCTTGTAATGTGTGTCCTATGCCTTAATGTCACTACCCTAAATGTTTACAGTTAAAAATGTTTCCATTTAAGGTTATTTTGAACTGTTTACTTCCCCTACCCACATTACCTCCTACTTAGGCAATTTCCTGCTTGTTTATTTTCATACCTTTTGCGATATATTTATTTATACGTCCTATTTATGGTTCATTCTTCCAATAGGAAAAAAGCCTCCCCCTAATATTCCATTTATCTAACTGAAGATGGGGACAGTTTGACCCAAAATGTTTCATGGAACATCTAATGGACTTATCAATACTGTAGCTAATAGATTTGTCAATGGTAATGTCAGCACCTAATGAATATGTAACAGTATTGTTCCATTGGATGCGATAAAAAGAAAATGTAAATGGACCACACGGGCTAATATGCTATGCATTAAATGTGTTGTGTTCTTTCACATACACAACACATTTAATGCATAGCATATTAGCCTATGTGGAAATAGGTGCAAAAAGTCATGGCTTTGATGCAAGGCCATTTTATAAAAAGATTTAAAGTTCAACAACAAAACTCATACTCACTAGCATGTAGAACTTGATGAAGAACTACCAAGGGGATTGCTTGATTTGGATTTCAGCTTGTAGTTGAGGGAAAATGCACCTCTTCTTCCATAAAAACTTACAGATACTACAATCTTTGCATGGCCATCTCTTGAGTACATTGCAAATGGTGCACCAGCATTATTTGAGCAGAATTTTCCAATGCTGTCGTAGCCCCTAGCAGTAACAAAAGCAAATAAAAGTTAAGCTTCAAATGATCTAGCTATTAACGAAACTATCTTGCCTTGCCATGGGACATAAAACCTTAATATAACCTTCAAAATGAGGACAATAATTAATAAAGGAGCAAAAAAATTCAGATCTCTGCTTAACAAAGCCATCACAAGATGAACAGCCAATGCTATGAAGGTTATCCTCAAATAAAAAAAATTAAGTAAAGGTAAGGACTGGGAAAATACAAAGAGGATTCATGTAACAGAATGGAAATGAAGGCATATGAGACTAAATTGATAAAAGATGAAAATCAGCAAGCTCAGGGGGAATGCAATCAAAGGAACAGGAAAAAGGAATGAAAACTAAAAAGAGGAAATAAAAAAGAACTAATGAAATAGAGATGTTCTGGGATGTAAGAGAATGCTAATCTTTGAGAATGTGAAGGCTTTCCAAATAAGGCATTCCAGTGGATTATTATTTCTACTAAGGATCTAAAAATGTCTAAAGAGTCATTTTGACCCAAACTAATAGCATGCTCATAACTGGGTTGAGAAACATCCATCAGTGAATAACAATGACTTTAGGGTGGAAATTCAGATTGGTGCTTGAAATAGTGCTTAATGTTCTTTGCGAAAAACTTCTCCCCATACTTTTCACAAAGGGTGGTACTAGAAAAAAACTTCAATAGAGGAAATTTGTCGAGTACAAAGATATCTTAACATCTGCTAGGTAGTTGGGGGACTGGGGGCTTGCCCCCTCACACTGTAAATCAATCTTTTTGATCAGCAGAAAATGCCCTTTTACAAAGAAGGAAAATCATATTTCCATCTTATATTTATTCTGGGATATAGACAAAGACTCTACCCTGCAATCTGTTTTGAAACCATTTGGGGGTCTGGGTGCTTACCACCAGAAAATCTCTAGACAATTATAAAATGATCTCATCTGACTTTCCCCTGACTGATAGTTAAAACACCCACTTTCAATATCAACATTTTTCATTGATGGATAAAATAGTAACGTTAAAGGTAAAACATAGAAAAGAGCAAACTTCAAATGTAAACTTAAAACTATTGATGCTTCTGTGAAAATAAAAAAATGAAATCCTTTCCTTTGCCTACAGTATGAAAATGCTACTTTTCCGCTGACTACTGCACGTTTCCCTGACTTTTCCTGATCTAAGTGAAAAGAAGCTGTTCCCCTGACTATCCCTGACAAAATAAACCATGCAGACTGAAATTCATCAAATGAAAATCACTAAGTGAAAGTCAGCAGCTAAGCTTCTATAGTAGTTAGAGAGCATGCCTCCCATGTGGAAGGTCTATAGTTCAAGTGCGACTCAGTGCCCTGAGTGAATGCTCACTCTCTGTTCACCCAACAGCAAATGGGTATCTGGTAATAACACTGGGAGATAAAGATGGCAAGGAAAGTAGCTGGCCACCCTAATCACATGCTGATGGCACAAGATAAGTTTCCTCTCTAACTGCCACTTCCAAACACAAAAGTATACAGGACTACTTTCACCTAGTTGCGCTTCATCAGTTGAAATTCATTGATCGAAACTCATCACATACAAGTGAGCAGTTGAATTTTTTCTGCACTATCTAAGTTTTTAAAAGTAGTGACTAACAGAAAGGTGATGATAAAACATAGAGATATTAATGTAGAAACCTGCTGCTATATTCTTATTTCTGTGAGTATGAAGGGTTCATCCAGATCCATTGCCCATATGATCATGGGCATAAAAGAGAGGATGGCAGGGGTTGCACTCTCCCTCCTTCAACTGAAAAGAAATTCATTGCTCTGATTCTAAGATCCTCTTATGCTGACACATTTCAATCATGGCTTAATTGTGGCCTTACTAAGTTTGCATTTGCTGCTAAACTGGAGTAGTCCAATCTATGACTTTTGAATGTTGAATTTCAACTGACAAATATCACTTGATAACATTCAATTGATGAATTTCAACCTGTGAACTTCAATAGAATATATTCTATTTATGCCTTCTAATATTGAACACATGGAGGCACTACTTCACACATCAGTATGGGATTCTGAACACACATTCTATCTATTTTTAATGACTTGCATACTACTAATTTAAGAACAAATTAAGAACAATTCAGCCTCAAAAGTTGAGAACAATTAAGAACAGCCAGCCTGAACATCAATTTTATTAGTTCTGATAAACAAAAGTGTAATTGATGCATTTCTTCTATAGATCTGCTTGGCAATGCTTTCAAAAAATTGCAAAAACTAGTCAAAACTATAAACTTGATAACTAGTAAATCACTATTCAATATATTGCTGTAAAAGCCCTGGTCAAAGCATATACGATACTTGCAGCATTTCAAAACTATTTTCACATTCGAATGGCACCCAAAGAGAATTTCAAAAAATTTACATATGATATTAATGATGACTAAAGTAAATGGCTTTTCAAATGCAATGCATTGATTTCAAACTATGTGAAAAGACAAAATTGATGTCAAAACTCAAAGTTGCTAAAAAAATGAAATTTTCTGATAGTATTTGGTGCTGACTCTCATCCTGTAACTTGCTTGCTTTATAATGGTTTGACGCAAATGTTTTCTTATACCAATAACTGTGGAAAATGCTACTAGAATGCTACATAGTATAGACACACTTCACTTCTAGTGAAAACGCACTTTGTAACAGATCTTTCAAAGGATTTCCAAATAGCCCATGCAGAAAAGAATGAAATAGCTTTTAAAGTATTAGTTAAATATCATCATTACTTCTCACAGCACAATTCAAATTTCTTCAGTCTTACAGAGAGAAATGGTGATATTTTAATGCCAAAACAGTGAAAATTCAATTACTTCCTAGTTGCAATGGAAATGTATAAATGCTTCAGAATTCTCATAGAAAAATCAGAGGGAATCTTACTATTTATAGAAATGAGTGAGCTTCTGTAACAATATCATAATTTTATTGGAAAAGAGGTACATCAAGTTTAATGTTTGAATTTCTAAGAATAGTTTTAAATTAAAAAATGCATAACTTTCTACTGAAGAATGGAAGAAACACAGTTTCAAAGGGACATCATTGCTAACAAATTCAAGATTTTTAGAAGTACTAATTGAGTTTTTGTTACAAAATGTTCAAACAATGCTGATGACTGCCATTTGCCCACTGCCATCAGTTTTCCACATAAGATAATATCAAACAAAAGTGCCCTACTTTTCCATGGGATAGGGCGACCATCAAAAACATGTTTTCAGGTCCCCAGACAAACTCTGTTTTTCAGCAAAATCCCATGTCGTAAAGTTGGAAAAATTGTCTGGTTATTTCTTAAAATGAAAAGAAACATCTAATCAACATCAACAGCCCCCCGAATTGTATGGAAAGCTTTGTGAAGGATATAATGAAAAATTAAAAAGAGAATTTACAGTTAGTCCAAAGAAGAATTGTGCCCATATTACGACAAAAGTATGCACCTGTTGATGTGTCTTATTTTTGGCTCTACTGCACATCCTGGGCCGGTGTGGTCAAACTGGGCTCAGGCCAAAAAATTTAGCTATTCTGCCCCTGCCTTGTATGTTTTTGTATACTTTATGGGTTCACCACCCCCTTCAGGGTGTAAGTACTCTTTGAATGGCTTCTACTTGAAATCACCAAATCTTGTATCTGTCAAATGGATTAGTCAGAATTCTATAATTTTAAAAACCCTGACAACATTTCCTACCAGCTGACCAGACAACTTGTTTCAAGAGGCTGGTTAGGATGAGAATGCAACATATTTGTGATAGATGCCTAGTCATCTACACATTATTGTTTGCTTGACCTTATCTTGCAGAACCTCTGCCTACAAGAAGATGACACACAATGATGTCATAAAAAGTTCATTTTAGGAATAGTTGAATATTTATATTGTCATCAATGGTACTGATAGTGCACTACAAAACATGCCTGCATTTACAAAATTTTCTATCCCACTAGCTTGCAGACTTAACAAAATATGAACTTCTGCTGAACAAAGTCTGCCATCAAAACTAAATGTAATATGTAATCTTGATAGAAGATCTCCTGTCCTAAAATTAAATATTGTATTTCTGGCTTTGCTCATACCTCACCAGGCCAGTAGACAATGGGGCAGGGGAGCATTGCCCCCAATAATTCACTGAGGCTGCATATAGAGTACACTAATTACCAATAATTTCGGACGTCTTTCATTTCAGACAAAAGTGTGTCCTAAATTACAATAGTGCGAAATTTTTGGTGTCTGAAAATTGAAAGCATCCAAAATTTAGCAAGGCCATGCTGCTTTGCAATTTTTGCACTTTTTGTATGTAGCTTCACTAAGTACTTTCAGCATAGAATTTTGTTATTTGATACTTCTAAGGTTCTCCAGGGAGAACCTTAGACATCTTAACAACATGCTTATTATTTTTCACATGTATCTGTGGGAAAAGGAATCTGATTTGGGTATGAAAGGAAACAAAAGGCTAGGGGTCTAGCCAAAAATTTTAAAACTTTATCTATAGCTTCTTTTCAATGCCTGGGGCCTTAGGAGCTTTATACAGAATTAAAATATCTCCTTTCATTACTAGAATTGATGCTCAAAGATGGGAAGGACAGGTCAAAACCATAGTTTTTCAGAACCCTTTAGAATGTGACTAAATATCCCTAGAATCTACCTCCAAACAAACATAGGTATTTGTATTTATATGGATCAATAAATGCTAAAAAAGAATAAAATTTGGCCATTTGATTATATAGTACCTTAGCATGCGAAATTCTTTCTGGCAAAATTTTTGCAGGGCTAACTTTTCATGAATCAGATAAAATTTCATCATTTTTGCATGCTCCTCAAATTTGGGCATCAGTATCTCAGCAATGGAAAAAGATATTTAATTTCACAAAAGTTCCTGAATTGATATAACCCCAACATTGACACAATCTTTGACCTTATAAATCAACCAAAACTTGAAAATCAATCTCAGACCCCCTACCCCAGGGGCGGCAACCGTCTTGGCTGAAAGAGCCATAGAAGCCATGTATTCTAAAATGGCTTTCAATGAGAGCCATGCAGTTGGGCATTGGTGTTGAATGGGACCACAAAATCTTCTAATTCAATGCTAACTTGGCCAGTCGCACTACATGACAACTGAAGATGACACCAGTGTTAACATTGGAAGGCCATTTTGGAGGCATTCACTGTTTTGCAATGCTTTGAAGAAGTCTGCTAAGATTTGTCTACAAGCTTGAGAGCCAGATTCAGTCTTGAAAAGAGCCATATGTGGCTCGCGAGCCATAGGTTCCCGACCGCTGCCCTACCCCCTTACAAAGAAAGAACCAAATCAAAGTCCTGGCCAAACGCGTGAACAATTAATGGAACAAGGTTAAACGTTCATGGTCTGCAAATGTTTGTCGCCTTTGGCCACCCTTTTCAATGACAAATGTCATGTTCAGCAATGTTTGCTATTGTTCAAAAATTGTTTCATGAAGGACAAAACATTTCTCAAACTCTTTCATGTTCTACAAATGTTTTTCACAGTTGGCCACCTCACCAAACATTTCAAGGAAGATATGAGATTCTAAACACTCTGTGCCTAATATTTGGTCCTTACCACCAGTGCTTCCACTTAGAAGGAAATTTCCTTTTTTAAGGAAATTTCAACTTTCAGCAGGAAATCAGAAGGAAATTAAATTTAGAAGGATATAGAAGGAAATATGAGTAAAATATAAGGAATAATAAGGAAATTTGAAAATTCGCTACAAAAAGGAGAAAGATATAGTTTTAAGTTGTTTTGTAAATAACTGCCCGCTCAAATTGTAAAAACTAGCTTCCAGAATGAATGAACTGCATTACATAATGACCTAAAGTGACATGCTTTTTAGTCCTATTGATAATTCGCGATATTTTCTTCATGACTCACACCATGTGTGAAATGTTATAAAACCAGCTGTCATAAGGGATTTACTTTACAGAGCTAAAAGCATGGCAAGCTGACTTGATGGTACTAATGAATGGTTGCGACAGGTTTTATTACTTTTATATATTGAAATTGAAATTAAGTAGCAAATGGATGGATTAGAATGTGAAGAAGGATCTTCGTTGTCAGAAGAAGATGAAAGCAATGAAAATATCATCAATAGCAAACTAACATCAGCAAAAAGATGTGCACCTCCAACCAAAAGAAAAAAGACAGCAAACATTTTGTCAAAGCTGGTTAACTGTTCCTGAATTCTTAACTAATTTTGACTAATTTTAGGATAAATTTGTTGGCCTCATGGTGGAAGGAAATTTTGAAATTTTGGGAAGGAAATTTAAGGAAATAATGTAAAAGCTGGAAGGAAAGTTTAATTTTCAAAGTGGAAGCACTGCTTACCACAGCACAAAAAAGTGGTAATATTCTTTTGACATACTTAAAAGCTTTTTTTTCGTCAAACACTCATCAGAGTATGAAAATGTCGGATACTCACCAAAAGGTTAAACGAAATATATATCCAGATGCAGTTAATGTGTTAGGATGCATCTAATTCGCCCCAAGTGTGACCAATTAGGACCTATTAACATTGTTTACTTGAAGAGTACCAATTTGAAAACAAACTCTTTTTGTCTACACAAGACTGGGTTTTGAGTCTTGATGTAAACAGATCCCAAAACATTTAAATGAAAAGACAATCTTGCTAGCCCGATGATATGAAAATTGTCATCTATATATGTTCTGGCTGGAGTGGCTTACACTTTCGTTAATAATACTGTACACTTGAATTTGAATTCCATCTTTACCATTTTGAACGCAATAACATAGAAATACCGATTTTTGGCCTATAAAATCACTTACGTTTGGAAACTGAGCCTCGTGATTTTCTTACGATTATCTTAAGATTTTGACGATTTGAGCCTCATTTTCTTATAAACTTGTTTCTTATAAAACAACGTGTAGTCTTGTTGGTGCGAGGTATGTTCACCCCCGTGAGCTGCATGTTGTTATTGATGTTTGATTTGGAATGATGGTTGAGTGATGTAAATGCGATTTAAGGTATGCCCTCCCGTGCTGCACCTATTTTGCACGCAGAACCTATTTTGCAGGCTCCTTGGAGATATAGCTATATTGCATGGCTCGAGCCGAACATAATTGCAAACTTTCCCAACAATAAGTTGGGCCCCGGCGGATTTTAAGGATCCGTATTAAGGAATTTCTCCATAAAAATCTTGTTATAGTACTTTACTCATCATGCCTGTTCATAACGCATCCTATAGCGCAAAATGTACGGCCATTGCTGGCAGTTGCTTCCAGAAACAGAAAATTATATCGTGGATCGGATTTCGTAGCAATGAGCCTAACTCTGAGTTTATTAGAAAAGAGACATGTAACAAGGCTTTTTTGAGGATACAAGATGTTTCTAAGTAGTTTGACTTCCAAGAAGCAAACTGTTCTCTTTGCACCGTTATAACGTAATAACACTACTGACAGTCTAATGAGGAAGAGATTATGTCAACAAGCAAACGATTTCGACTATGGAAATAATACGATAGCTTTGTCTTACCTTGTTAGGAACACCTCCATATGAGCCTCTTGGCAAAATGGCATGTTTCCTGTAACATCAAACTTCCATGAAGGCCACGTAATTTCGAGGTAGTAGTAGCTGCTTGAATAATATGAGCTTGGCTGTATCTTGATTTGACAATAATCGTAGGTCGAAGCACTAACATATTGTGTTTTAGTTGATGTGGTCGCGTAAAGCGTCGTTGAAGTGCAATAACAGTCTGCACTGCTGACTATTGCAGCTAATGCTGTCACAAGAAGCAATCCAAGGCCCATGGCTAACTTCGTTCGCTTTCTCTTTCGCTTGAAGACGGAATGCGGAATCAGAACCAGTGCTCCCACAGAGGTCGGCGAATTTCACCTAAAGCGCATGCGTCTTTCCCCTACTTTTCCCTACAGAATTTTTTTTAATTTTCCCCTACTTTCCCTACATTTCAAAAGTTTCCTCTACAATGCCTACAAAAAATCTAAAATTGAAAACTTATTTTATTGTTTGTTATTTTTTAATTTTTTCCACAATGGAGCCGCGGGCACTAGCTGCAAGATATTCAGTCATTAGGTATGTCCCTTTGGTTGCATTACAAGCCATACCATTGATTGCTTTGGAATCATTAGCAAAAGTGTAGTGTTTCCATAAGTTGGTCAAGGAACTTGAAAGATAGATTCTTCCTGGCTACTAAAGCGACAGTGTTGAGTTCAGCTATGATCCTTTGATACGAAGAACCTGCAATAAATTCAGTAACTGGTCGAGTTGTTTCAACGGTCTTCATATTGGGAATATGTTGAGCTGACTTAGTGTAAGATATTAATTCGGGTTTACCAACTACCAAATCTTTGCTGCAAACATTGCAGTATGCTTTACCGTTATGATTTTTTGACAATGTCAACCAACCTCTAGCCCAGTGCTCCTTCTCCCACTCCCTTCTACACTTCTGAGCTCTATACTTTGTTTCTTTTTCTTTAGGCATATTGCTCTGCTCTCCTCTATAGTAACCTGAAATACTTTATTTTTCAAAGCTTTATTCGATCAAACGTTAATTATATCTAGCTGATTGCATAGACAAAAAGTGAAACTACATCTGAGATTATAGCGTATATATGCATATGAGATTAACGAATTAATCTGAATCACGCAAAATTAAGAAAAACAAGAAAGGTGTGTATAAGAAAAAATAAGAAAAATCATTATTCATGGTATAATTAGAGATGGCACTGAGGTATGAAATAGAGATGATTACGTAAAGAAATTGAAAGCGAGACTCAACATGACGAACAGCGAAATGAGGTTACCAGTCAGTAGATAAGGAATGTTATGATCATAGAGCAGGAATAAAATGTTCCAGAAAAATGCCCTTTACCGACCTACTCTCTATTGTTATATAAATTCCATTGATTCCGAGGCTCGTGCATGAAATATGGCGCACCTCACCTAAACAAACTGTTGCATCAAAGGTAGAGTGATTGAAAATATGGAGAACAGCATTAGTGATCAGGGGTGTCCTGAAGATCTTCTTGAGGGAGCTACTCAGAACGACAGTCGGGAGCTATTTTTTGTCGGAGC
>WIPJ01067789.1:0-35122 GCA_018155075.1 Cassiopea andromeda
TCGTTTAAATTTTTGGCTCAACTCTCTCCAAGATTGCTGCTTTTTTGAACCATCCTTATAGGCTCGACATGAAGTGTCCCATAGGCATCGGTAATTCCTAATTTTTTCAACAAATATTTCATCAGACCATGCATCTGTGTTGTCAACTTCTTCTGGGTCGTCTTCACCAATCAAAATACCGGTATTAGAATTACTCCCAGCCTTAGTCTTCTGTACCTGTCGTAAAAGCAGCAAAAGTTCTGGGTCAATAGGCCCATCTGATAAACTTGCTGTCTCCATTCTTGCTGCTGTACACCACGCTGCAAAATGGCGAGAAAAAAGACCAATAGCAGAGTGAGGTTAGCTAGTAAAATGAGGCAGGAATCGAGCAAATTGATTGGTGCTACTCCTGCTGGTCGCAAAAAAGTAGAAGTCAATCCTACTACCAAACTCAGTCGCGCGATCCACGGTGACAAGGGAATCCTCCTCACTAAAACAAACTACGCATGCCCAGAGAGCTGGTCGCGCGACCGCGCGACCAAATTCGAACAAGTGCAAACCCGCCTTTACAGTAATGAGGTTTTGTAACTGTTCTTCTAAATCTGCAACAACGGCAGTATCATCTGCGTATCGGATGTTATTTACAGTGAGCCCTCCGTAGTTATAAGTAGAATCGACTAATGAGTGTAGTCAAGGTTGAAAGCCAATAAAGCAGCGTTTCTCAAATGGTGGCGTACACCCCCTTTGGGGACGACAGTGCTATGCTGAAGGGGGCATGTATCACCCTTTGGAGGTAGTATAGCTTTAACAATTTTATAGATAATGATCCAACTGGGGGGAGCGTGAAATATTTTCTCTTGAGGCCCTTTTTTAAGACCAGGCAGTGTTGCGCCTCAATATTCTGAATTTTTAGTTTAGAGCCTTACATTATTCTTAAATACTACTCCTAAAAATGGAGAGGAATAAAATACAGAAAACTCCGTGGATGCCTGAATTCATCATGAAAGAGAATGAAAGTGGAGTTGAATAGTAGATATTGTATTGTTAGTGCAACAACAGTTTGTGCAACGGGAGAATTTTCAATCCAATGCACAGCTGTAAGTTCAAAGTCGTCGTGAAAGGTCAACCTAGTATTATTCTAAAGAAATTCTTCGATGTCAGCAAATCTCAACCTTAATATTCTTACAAAATGTTTCCTAAAAATAAAAGATGCGAAATGCGAGAAGAATCCGAGAAATCTCAAAGCGTTACACACTAGTTCTAACACAAGGGACAGTTCAAGTACATTTATTACCAATTTTAACCTCAATTTAAATACTTAAAGATGATTCTAGATTTTTCAATTTTCCATCTTGTGTCTCATTGCACATTTTGTATTCGGATGTTCATCTGCAGGGTAGGGGCTATAACTTCGAGTGATAAAGTTTGAAGGTCTTACATGAAATATGGAAAATTTTTAGCTTCTCAGAAGCATACGCCTTAAAAATCCTGTTCAGATTAACACTTTATTCTTTGCTCTACTATTATGATGTTTTTCATAGTTTATCTGTTGGAATTATTCCACTGAAGGTTTCTATTTTCGTTTTCTTGGCTGGAATGGCTAACTGGTTCGTCAGAACGATGAGTTTTAACAAGCGCAGGAGCTGGATAAAGACTATGGCGTAGTATAGGCTCCTCCGCGAGCAATATTCTACAAACAGCATCTTTCAAACATACGACCTTCCCATCATATGGCGGAGACAGGGATTGTTTTTATTAAGCCTATTTCATCCCATAGGATACTCAAGGAATATGCGGAGATACAAAGCCACAACCTGATTATGAATTATCTTTTTTATCTACTAGTGTTAGGGTTGCTACAGTGAGTTTCTTACGCTTTGCTTGGCTATTTTGAGAGTGTACATACGCTGAGTCTCCCTGGAATGACAGCTACATTTTCCAATACAAAATTAAGTCTTCATAAGAAAAGTTCATTCCTTCCAACATTATTCTTATCATTTCTGAAAAGTGACACACTATACATGTATGTGCTCTTTAATTATACAAAAAACTAATTTTTCTATATTTCTATTTTATGACCTCAACAGGCAATTCAGACTCCAAGTACAGAATCCATAACTCAGAATCCAGATACTAAAAATACATTGGATAATAAGGGCCATAAGAAGAATGATAGTCAAAGAGATACAATTTTATACGTTCACCTATTTCTAGGTGCCTAATAAACATCCCACCACTTATTAATTTTTTAATTTTTTCTAACCCCTAGTCCTTATTACGACACCATTTATCAATTATAGAGAAACTTACAAATATTAATTCTTTAGTAGTAAAGCTCATGCGATTGTCGAGAATCCCTAGGCCTTACATCATCATTGCATCCAAAATGTTCAACATAGAAATCAAACTTGAGTATAAAAGGCTACGAAAGCTAGGGTAACCAACTATAGGCAGTCTATTTTATTAAAAGCTAAAACCCTCAATAGAAAATCTGAGGCTCAATTTAGCGAATAGTTAAGACACTCGACGTTCAAGCAGAATAATGATTTTCTTATAAAATGAGTGTATTTGGCCTTATAGCTGAGACACCTTTAAAAAGCCTCTTCTCTACTCTGACCCACCATGAGCGGGGGTAGGGGAAGTTGGCCTAAGACATTAAGGCCTAGAAGCCTCACAACTCTCAATTTCTAGGAGGCAACATTATTTAGATAGATATCTTTAACTCAAGAATCAGTTAAATCTCTTCGCAAAGCTGTTCCAACCTTGCTACTCATAGGTATATCCTGACTAAGAGCAGAGTGCTAATAAGCGGGGGGGGGAGGGCTGGAAAAATTCAACATGATGAAATACATGGTGGTGTGAATCTTTATTCAGAGAGTGAGACATTTTTCCAAAATTAAACACACCAGATAAAGTTTTCACAAACTTTATCTTTATCTCGAATCAATTCGTATACAAGTTCTTTCTCAAGCACCAAGTAAGCAACGACACACTAAATCAATCTCTAACTAAATCAGTAGCTTATATCTAGAAAATGATCAACAACTACCTACGTAAAACTACTAGGATTTTAAAACAACTTAATCTAGAAATCACTATGCTTTTCCTGGGTGTGAAATGTGAGAAGTGAATCATAAGGGGCACAGAAGAAATTCGGCAACTAAACGTCATGGATTGCCATGACTAATGTAAGAATGGTGATAATGAATGAAAAGAAGAAAAAATCAGAATGAGGCTATATCGTAAGAAGTGGTAGTAAATATACCTGTGTTAAATTGGGTCAGAATGAAGGGGGGATAGAAGCATGGGGTTACTATGCACCAATCAGTACTAAAATAATTTACGGTTTCTAATCCAAGCAATTTCCCCAGCAGCTTTGCAAAGGGCCAGATTTACGAGATGGCAATTGGGGGCAGCCCTGTAGACACTGGGGCAGGGAGGCATTCTCCCAATAATTCACCGATCTTATATATAGAGTATAACTTTTATGAACTACGAGTTCCTAAATCATCCACTCATCAGAGTATGAAAACATCGGATAATGACCTAAAGGTAAACCTAAATATATATCCAGATGCGGTTAATGTGATAGGATGGGTCTAATTGGCCCCAAGTGTAGCCAATTAGGACCTGTAAACATTGTTCACTTGAAGAGTCCCAATGAGAAAGCAAACTCTTTTTGTCTACAAAAGAATGGGCTTTTGGGTGTTGATGTAAACAGATTCCAAAACACTTAAATGAAAAGAAAGATCGTCTTCAAGTAATCAATGTTACTGGGTCCTAATTGGTCGCACTTGGGGCCAATTAGGCGCATCTTAGCACATTAACAGTATCTCGGTATACATTTCAGTTAACCTTTAGGTCACTATCACACGTTTTCATACTCTAATCAGTGTGGGAGGAAAAAAAAGCTGTTAAGCATGCTGCCGCTTTTGTGTGGTAAAATATTGGTAAGACTTGGTTTCCTACAAATTTTGTTTCGTTAACACCTTGAATGAATTAATTGCATTAAGAGTGGGCGTCACCCCATTTCCTGCCATAAACTATATATGTATGTATGTAAATCATCCGGTATGAGAAAGGCACTATCTTTATTTGATATAAACTAGTTGTTGGAAGTGGTACAGAGCGATAGCTAACATGGATATCAAAGAGCTGATACAAATTATAATGCTAGGAAATTTGCACCTGATAAACTGGCTACAGGCAAGAGGCCTGCTAAAAGCAGTCATGAGATGCCCGATGCAAAGATGCAGGGCAGATATGACCATGCAGGTCAGAAATAATATCAACGATGGATACCATTGGAAATGCCCTCGTCGCCGATGTGGGAAAAGAAAAAGCATAAGAAGTGGCTCATTTTTTGCGAACTCAAAATTACCACTTGGTGATATTTTATGCACAATCTATGGTTGGGCTATTGGAATTAGCATGTCGGCAACATCAACATTTTTCAGCATATCCCACCATACAGTCATAGATTGGTACAATTAATCAGGGAAGAATGTTCCGCAAAGCTTCTGCGATTACCCATGGAGGAGAAAATGTTAGGTACCACAATTCATTCATTCAGTTATAACATTCTCTTTCCTATCTTTAGATGAATGATCTACGGGAATATTTAGAACAAATATTTGAAAATTGCATAACTTAACCTTATGCTGTGATTAAAAATTCAAAATTCTAGCAGTCATTTTCGTCTTGTTCCTGTATGCTATTATAAGGCTCCTATTCCATTCCTATTGTAGGTGGTGATGGTGAAATTGTAGAGATTGACGAGTCTCTGCTGAGTAAAAGAAAATATAACCGTGGGACGATGAGAGCGCAGCACCAGCAGTGGGTCTTTGGCTTATACGATAGAAGGACAAAGAAGGGATGGATACAGTCTGTTGCAAGAAGGGATGAGGCAACATTGCTGCCATTGATACAGCAATTTGTTCGTCCTGGATCAATGGTGTATTCCGATGCTTGGGCTGCCTACAACAACCTCAGGCAGCATGGGTATGCTCATGGGGTTGTAGTGCACCAAGAGAACTTTGTAGACCCGATGACTGGTGTGCATACTCAGAATATCAAAGCATATTTGTCCAGGGCAAAACACAAGATAAAGTCGGTCTATGGCAGCAGGTTGCCTCTTATCCCTTCTTATTTGGACGAGTTCATGTGGAGGGAGAGATATGGCCTAAACACCAGTGAGGCATTTGAAAACATTCTCGCTCATATTGCGGAACACTATTAGTTCTTGTCCTTATTGTTATCTTTTCATAATTTTATATGTGTATTGCTTCGTAAAGCTTCCCAGGTGTGGTGCTAGGAATTCTTCTTTATCAGAGGTAACGACACCGGGGGGCGGAGCACTGGTCCCCATTTTCCCAGGGAGTAGCAAGTATCAGCCCAAGTGTTCTTTTTGTCCTCCACTGCGGCCCTTCACAACATGAACTATCATTATAACAATAATGTCTTCTCTGCAGATTAAAGAAATCAGCATCACTGGCCCCTTATTTACTAGAAGAACATCACTGTAATAATACTTATAATATGATTGTTTCTTCATTTCTTCAATTCCATATCTACATAATCTCCTTGAAAAGTGTTTTGTTTGCAATTATTCCTGTGTTCAAGACTGAGTAGCGTTACTTGGGAGTAATGACGTAAATTCGTTGATCACTAATGGTAACGCAAATACTGGCTCCATGAGCTTGGCATGCACGAGATGACAGCACTCCCCACGTCACAATCATGTGGTCAGACATGAGAGTATTCACGTGAACAGATGTGTTATAACAAAGTACATAAGGACCATATCCCAATCTAACAGGTTTTTCCAATGATACAAGCACGTAAGCGGGGGGAAATGCCGTGGAAAGGACAAAACCTGCCTGTAAAATGATGTTTTTGCGACAAGAGCCATATCTTGTATTGTAATATTCCATTTAAGTAATATTACAGGGGGGCAAAGTATGCGAAATGTCACATGGACCATTGCCCATATGAGCCCTGCAAGTATACAATGGCCATGATATATTCCCAGTTTAAAGTGCTAGCATTTGCATCAACTTAGCTGCTCACGTGATTATATTGGTGAATAGCTTCCAAACATTACTGCAGTGCACATCTTTGTATTGCACTATCACATATTGGATGAAAATATCATGATGTAATTATAGTTCTTGAGAAAATTCACAAGCTTAATTAATGAAAGCCTACAAAACCCTGCCTGCTCACAAGAAGGCTTTACCCCCAGTAGGGCAATACTTTTCAATTATTTGTGCATGCTCTCCTCACAGGAAGACAAAATATTTTATGCCCCCAATCGCAATAGATAGGATCATTATCTATAGACAGAGTGTAAGCATACCAGCTTAAAAAGGTCATACATGCCCCCTTCAGCATTGCATCATGGTCCCCAAGGGGGTGCAATATGCTTATATTTCATTCTACTTATCACTGCACATTTTTATTATGATAAAATGTATTAGCAGAGTTAATCTACAAACAAAGCATATTTCTTTGTTGCTTAATGAAAATTGATTTGAAAAAGAATAGCAAAGATTCCACGCACGTTATGGAGCTCCCAATAGCAATAATTTGAAGAACCTGTTTTACGCTAATTTTGCTCCACAAATGTCCACTCTGCGTTGTTATATGATTGGGAGCTTTTAGAATTTAAAGACAATTATAAAACATTTCGAGTTGGACTTGAGGAAATATCAAGAAAATCCAGACATGAAGCAGAGAGTGTGTTTCTTAGAAAAAAGTGCGTAAAATCAATCTCGGTCAATCTTACAAAGGAAATGCATATAATCAATCTCGGTCCATCCTTTATACCACTACCAAGGCTTTCGCTTTTTAGCACCACTGTCTGCAGAGGGAGGGTAAGCACAGCAAAGCATTCTGCAGAAATCTGCATTAGCAGTTTGAGCGCCAAAACATTAGGATTGCAAGAAAGAGAAGGCTGGCAGTCAAGGGAGAGGCTATATTATAGACAAGTGATCTTATACTTGGTTGTTGCATAATGCGGATGAATAAAAGAGAGAGACTAAGTTGATAGAGATTTATCGTTCCGTTATACGGAGGATTATTGGGTGATTATTTGATGAGAAGGGCATGTAAATACAAGGCCAACGCAAGGATTTTGGTGAGTTGTATTTTAGTTGTAACTTCCCTCCCCTAATGAATACCTGGAATTTTCTTGCATAGTCAGAACGTATAGAAGGAGGGCTTTCATATGGTATATAATTTGTGTATATTTAATGAGTATCACATTGTTGACATCCGCCGTATCACCCCCATACTTATATCACTTATTTGAGTGCCCTCCAAGGATTTTACAAATATGGAATAATTTGATTATTTGTTTGGTGGTAGACTTAGTCAGGATTGAAAAGGGGAGAAAATGGGACAAAAGAATAGAAGATGGGCAGAATTTAGCAACAGATGATTTCCGGAAATTTGATTGCTCAGTGCCTGTCGAAAATGCAATTAAAGTTATTGCACACTGTACAGATTAGCCAGAAGCAATAAACAGTTAAGTACATGGTGGTTTGCGACATTCAAGTTACATCCTTTGTGTGGACAATGCCTCATGAAATATGGCCATAGCAATATGCACACAGAGGAAGTGAACAAGGTTGGGAGAAACGGTGATTCTATGCTGATTACTGTCTTGTACAACAAAACGCTAACGACATCTGGCCCGCCCCATGATCCTAGAAGTACCAATGATGACCTTTATGTACCCAGTGATAATTGTAGAGAAAATAACTTCTAAAGTTGAGGTAAGTGGAGAAGATAGCACTTTCTGCTTTCTAAGTTGGATTAGCAAGCAGCTATCTTTTTGAATATGGCCAGATATGAAACTGGAAGTAACAGACCACATTTGCCATTCCATTAGAGCTGCAGAAATTGTCTACTGCATAGGAGAGAAGAAAGTAGTGTTTTGAACCATGGATTATTCTTAAATACTACGCCTAAACATCGAGAGAAATATATTGAAACCTCAGCGGATGTCCGAATTCATCATGAAAGTAAATGAAAGTAGAGTAGGATATTAATTAGTGTATTGATTATTTTATGGGAGTATTGTCACTCAAATGTACTGAGTAAGAGCAAAGTGTTCGTGAACCTTCAGCCTAGCATTATTGTAAAAGACTTCTTAAGTATTTGCACTTCTAAACCTTATTATTCTTATAGACTTTTTTTCTATAAATCAAAGATATGAAATAGGAGAAGAATCGGATAAGGCTTGTAGCGTTACACCAGTTTTAGAACTGGGGACAGTTGATTTACTTATATTTACAATTTCTAACCTGAAGTTAAGTATTTATATGTGATTCTAGATTTTTACTGGTTTCTACCATGTTTCTTATTACACATTGTGCACTCGTATTTGGAGCTGGAGGGTAGGGGCTTATAACATCACATGATGACTTTTGAACGTCTTGAAAAAATTATAGAAGAAACTCAGTTTATCAGAAGCATACGCCTAAAAATCCTGTTCGGAGAAACACATGCTCCTTTTCTTTACTATTATGAGGTTTTGCATAGTTTATCTTTTGTAATAACTCCACCGAATGCTTTTATTCATGCTTCTTAACATTAACTGCTAAGAAACTTGTCAGAACGATGAGCTGTAACAAGTGCAGGGGCTGGGTAAAGACCATGGCTCAGTATAGGCTCCTCTGTGAGCAATAGTCTGCAAAAAGCATCTTTCATACAGACGACTTTTCTCATTAGATGGCGGACACAGAGATGGTTTTTATTCAGCCCATTCCATCGCATAGGATAATTGAGGATTATGCGGAGACAAAAAACATTATCTGATTATAACTCATCTTTCCTACATAATAGGGTTAGGGTTAGGGTTGCTACATTGAGAATATACATAGATTGAGTCTCCCTGGAATGGCAACTACATTTTCTTATGGAACTATCCTTTATCAGAAATGTTCCTTCTTCACAATATTTTCCTTATCATCTCCGAAAAGAGACACAGCAAACATGTATGTGTTCTTTAACCATTTAAGAAGCTCACTATTCACTGTTGTCTCCCCAGTATCTTATATGTTTTTTAGACGAGAAGAATTTAAACGAAGATAAGGCTCAAATGGCCAGAATAATCTTTACAAAATCATAAGAAAAGTGCAATGCTCAATGCTCCAACATCCTTATGCCAAAAATCGATATTGCATCATTACTACTTCCAAAATGCTCAACATAGAATTTAAGCTTGAGTATAAACAACTAAGATGCAAAGGCGACCGAATTTAGCCTGTTCAGTTTATTACAAGGTAAGCATGTTCTAAAAAAGTCACTGGCTCAAGTACAGGAACAGGTAATTAAGACAATTGAGGCTCTAGCAGTTCTACAAATGTGTATTTCGTCTAACAGCTGGGTTACCTTTAACTAGATTCTTTTATATCCTGAGTTGTCATGAGGGGGGTAGGGGACAAGTTGCCCTACGATGTTGAGGCCTAGAGGCCTCCCAACCCTCAATGTCTAGGAGGTCACATAATGTAAGTACTTCTCCTTCACCCCAGAATCACTAACTCTCTTCGTGGGCGGCCCTGTTCCTACCTTCCTACTCTAATGTTCAGAATAGGTGGGGGCCCCTAATAAGCAAGGCAGTTTGAAAATAAGCGTGGGGCTGGAAGTGTGCACTAACTATGAACTAATCAGCACTAATACAAAAACCTCAATAAACATCACCGCAAGAGGTTACTTTTTGGACCAGACCTCATTAAGTACTTACCCAACAGTGCCACAGCCAGGGGACATGGCCAGCATTATAAAAGTTTGGGGGTTTGCACAATTGAACAATTCATGGCAACACCCTCAACTTCTCTGAAGAAGAGGAGGGACGCTTATTCGGGAACTAAGACCGATGCTATTGGTTTTAAGTTCTAGCCAATATCAAGGCAGAATATCAAGCTTCGATGTATTCATGTGTATGTACCATGTTTATGGCATTAAATATGCAGTTAAAATTAAGGATAATTACTTACTACAATTTGATCAGTAAAGGTTCAAGAATGAAGAACTATTTGGAAACTTTTATTGCTGGTGGCAAAATGAGTTTCCTATATAACAATGGGAAGTTGGTGTCACTAACATTATACTTGTTACTTGGAAATTAAAGTGATTCATTCATTCGCATGTAAAGACAGCATTTTCAACTTACGACATCCATTGATACGAATTTAAGCTATAAACTCAAGGAGAAATCGGAAAGTGCATAAAATGTCAACCTAACACAAGTTTTTGTGAAAATGTTGGGTTACATCATGGTTACATATAGTGTTCTGCTATATGTGCCAACATGTTATGGAATGATTCCGCTGAGTGGTGGCTATATCGCTCCCGCTACATAACCTTGTCTAAGTATGACGGGATGAAAGCCAGCCTGCGTCCATAAACAGCCTTTAACTTTTGCTTTGCCTGTGATCAATATGCTTCCACCCCATTGATGTGAACCCCCGTTATCGGATCGACAACATTCTCCTCGTGTTTACAACATCGTGTTGGTATCCATGAGCCGACAGCTGTCTGTATGCTGCCCATCCATCCGAATAGATTGTGGTGCCGGGGGCAACATGAGCCTCAATGAGTGAGAGCAGCGCTCTTGCTGTTCTCTCTTCAACACACTGAATGATGCCTATGTGCTTGCTCCTATCATATATTCCACATACCCATTGATTATGCTGCATCCGTATGCCTCCCCTCTGATATTTTCATTTTACCATCAAACTGTCGTCAATTTCCACAATATTCCCTTCCCCACCAAGAATTATTGGTAACTGTAACATCATCCTTTGAAGACGTGGACTAGCGTTGAATAAAGGCTTTCTTAGAATCGTTTCCAATGGCTTATGATCATTTTGAATAAGAACTTTCTTTCCTAGTATGTATTTTTCAAACTTTCTCATTGCATAAACAATACTTAAAAGTTCTTTCTCTATTTGTGCATAATTACGTTCTGTCCTTGTAAGGGCTCTTGAAGCATATGCAACTGGTTTGCCATCTTGAATCAGTACTGCTCCTAGACCAGTACTTGAACTATCTGCTTGAACTATAATATCCTTATTGACATCATAAAACTGTAACACTGGCTGCTTTATAAGAACAGACTTTATTGCATTCCAGGCATCTTCATGTTTCTCTAGCCAACTCCATGTTTGCTCTTTCAATAAATCTCTTAATGGTGCTGTAATATCACTCTCTCCTGGAATATACTGTGAAAGATATTCAACCAGTCCTAGCAATCTCCTTAGTGATTCTAGACTGTCAGGTCTTTGCATATTGACAATGGCATTGATTTTTGCTGGATCTGGTGTCATTCCATCTGAACTGATTATGTTTCCCATATATCTCACTTCTCTAACTATGTACTGAATCTTCTCTTTCTTAAATTTGATTCCTTGACTTCTAGCTCTCTCTAAGACTTGAACAAATATTTTATCATGTTCCTCTTCATTCTCTGCTGCTATTATGATATCATCCGCTATGACATGAACATTTTGTATATCACCAAAATTGATTCATTTCTTTTTTGCATAACTTCACTCACACTACAAATTCCAAAAGGCATTCTTAGAAAACGTTTTCTACCCCAAGGGGTGTGGAATGTGCACAAATATGATGAATTTTCTGTAAGTGGAACTTGCCAAAATGCATGTCTCTCATCTATTACGGTAAAAATCTTCTTGTTTGCCAATTTTGAATGGACATCATCTGCTGTAGGTAGCTTGTGATGCTCTCTCTTTATTGCTTCATTCAGTGGTTTAGGATCTAAACATATTCTCATTGATCCATCAGATTTCTCTGTAATAACTAAATTGCTAACCCAATCGGTAGGTTGATCAACATCTGCAATAATTCCTTGTGATGTCATTTTATCTAAAAGTTCTTTTAATTTAGCTTGTTTTGGATATGGAACTATCCTTGTTGCTTGAATTGCTGCCTTTGCACCTGTCTTTAGCTGTATCTGATAAGGTTTTGAAAATGTACCAAGACCTTCAAATACATCTTTATATCTTTCCAAACTTTCTTCCTTGCTGCTTTTATTTACCATAACATACATACGCTTAACATATCCAAGATCTTCACTTGCACTCTTTCCTAATATTGTGCGCTCATTTGATGCTATTACATGAAATGTCAACTTATGCTTGTCTTTACCCACTGCCAGAGTAACTTTCCCAATTGGTGTAATTATTTTACCTCCATATGCTCTTAGCTTTGTCATGGTTGGTTCAATCTTCATAGTTGATATCTTCAATGAATTCGGCATCTTTGACGAAATCACATTAGCTTCTGCTCCAGTATCCAATTTGCAACGTACATTCTTATCCTCTATAATAAGATCAACTTCCCATTTATCATTATTTCCATCTTCAACTCCATCCAATCTACCAATAAAGAAACTGTCAAAATTCTGCTTCATAGTCTCATTACCACCTGTTTCCTCCATATGGTGAACCTCTTTAGTGCTTAAACATGCTTTTGAGAAATGATTCAGTTTACCACATGACCTGCATTTCTTACCGTACGCTGGACAGTTACCTTTTTTATGACTTCCCATACAATATTTGCATTGTGTATTAACGCTATGTTGCATGTCTGGCTTCCTCCGCATATTTCGGCTTTTCCGTGCAATTGCATTTACAGCCTGAGTGCCAGGTTGCATAACCTCCAGTTGTTTTTGGGAACTTTCCGCAGTTTTGCATATATTAATTGCTTTGACAAGAGTAAGCTCTGGTTCTCTTAATAGACGTTCTTGAACACGCACATCGTTTATACTGAAAACAATTTTGTCTCGTAGCATTTCATCCGATGCCATAAAGTCGCATGCTTTTGCTTTGGTGCGAAGCTCAGTTATGAAATTATCAAACGAGTCTGCCATCCTTTTTGTCCAAAACTTGAATCTGTCATAAACAACGTTCTTACGAGGATTACAATAATCATGAAATTTCTTCAGAATTTCTTTAGGGTCGTCCTTCGGTTGAACTACAGGGGCTGACGATGATCCTGAAGATCCTGAAGCTTCGATTTCAGGCCACTCAAATGTGTTGTAAACCTCTATTGCATCTTCTCCCGCACAGTGAAGAATCAAGGCTGCCTGCTCATCCTTTGGCTTATTTCCATAACCTATCGATTTGATATATAACTGTACCTGTTGCTCCCATCTCCGGAAATTTTCCGATATATTACCATGCTGCAAGTTTAAACAGATGGAGGCTGTATCATAGAAGCCATCCTTATGATACTTATACTTGCACAGCGGCCTAGTCGACAAAATTAAATCAATATAACCTTTCACATCCAATTCACATCCAACACTTCTGTCACCATGTTGTATTTTATGACCACAAGAACAGAACATGCATATATAACACACACAGTAAGGCCATGCCGCTAATTCAACATCAAAAAAACAAACAGGAAGACTTTCTAACAATAAACGAATGTCTGCCAAATCGAGGCAGCTCATCATAATACAACAGGAACAATGTAGAAAATTCTGATAAGTATGACTCTTCTGGAGAGGAAAGGGTTAGGTTAGGTATGGCCAAGTGGTGAAGGATACCTCCTACATAGACAAAGGGCAAGGTGTTATGACGAAAGAGTTCAAAGCATTACGATGTTTTAGTATTAGGGAACGGAGATGATGCAATGAGTAGTTAATGAAGAGAAAGGAGGTCTAGTAATGCCTAATTGCATGAATAAGTGTGGAGAATTTGAAAGAGTTTACAAAAAATGTTATGATACTACATTTTATCACCAAGATTTCCCCACTGTTTTCATGAACGGCCATAAACTGGACATTTCATCTTCTTTCACTCAACTTGGTCTTCTATTTTCTCTATTCTCATTAGGACACCACATATCACTTCTATTGCAAAGCATGCATCTCAGAAACTTGGCTTTCTTCCTAGAGCCAGTGGCTATTTCTCGCTTTCTCAACTATTAACTATACAAAAATCACAGATTTGTCATTTTCTGGAGTGCTGCTCTCATGTCTGGGGTGGTGCTCCTAAATCTTCTCTCCATCTTCTTGACAGAGTCCAGTCTAAAGCTTTATCCGTTTCATCAACAATCCAAAACTTACTAATTCTGTAGAGTCTCCCTCCCATCATCATCTTGTTGCAGATCTTTCCATGTTCTACTGCTATTTTCATGGACACAGCTCTCAGGAAATAAGGAATAGTATTCCTTATCGTAAGTAAGTAATCTAGATAAAGACCTATTTCTACAGTTTCTTATCTTGGGATTTCCTTTTATCAAATTGTAGTACTAACAGTTCCCAAACTTGCATTTCACATATAGTGCATTGACATCGACACAGACAGAAGGAAACATCAAAATTGACACAGACAGAAGGAAACATCACACTACTGACTTGTACATTTAATTTTGACTGGAATCACAACTGTGCTTGAAACGAAAGCTTGTAAATGCATCAACAGTTAATTCTTAAAAGCCCCTGGGGTTTATTAGCAAATCTGAAAAATTTTGGATGGGCGCTTATTCAAGGGGAAGCTTATCTCAAAGCATGCCATTTTCCCTAAAAGTAAACTAATAAAGATATAAGTTCCTCAATGAACTACATTAAAGATGTGCAAAAAGTGTACTACGCAAATGACATTTATCAGTCCATAACGATTTCTTTATCATCATCACGATAGTCTTGCTTTTTGTCTCCAGTCAAAGGAAGTAATATTGTACATGTTGTGTGCTCAGAAGAAAATCATTATTTTGCCTGAGCCTCAATTTTCTTACCTTTTCCTGAACTTGAGCCTGAGATTTTCTTAACTTTTTCTTAGTTTGTACTGAGATAAACTGGCCGGAATGGCTTACACTTTCATTATTAACACGTTATACTTGAAATTACATTCCATCTTTAAATTCTATCCATTTTGATTGCAATAACGACGAAATATTCACTTTTTGCCTACAACAACACGTAATTTTGGAGTTTGAGCCTCGTGAGTTTCTTACAATTTTCTTAAGATTTTGACGATTTGAGCCTCATTTTCTTATAACCTTTTTTCTTATAAAACAAACGTGTATAGAAATTGTACATTCCTCGAATAAGGCCCCCAAGGGGCTTGTGGAAGTGTGATTACTTACACTAATTATTTCTTTGGTGGGCTTACTGGAGGGGGCTTATTCGGGGATGAGGGCTTATTCACTGATTTACCATATTTCAGTTCTGGCTGTTCATGAAAGAAACCGCCTCTCTATTTCTTGTTTATGAACAGCTAGAAAATCAATTCTTATTGGACAGTTTTTTAGGTTTTGTTGATTCATAGTTTAACTTCTTTTAATATGTCAGCAGTGACCTATTCTCGTTCTTTTGGGAATGGTATGAATTCCTTTTGCAGTCCATCCTTTACATTGCTTCTCCAAGTTCCGCTCATGCATTATCAGCTGGGGGGTTAATACATTAACATAAAACAAAGAAAGACATGCATGGTGTGATTGCGTCAGTTGATCTTTTAAACTGTTGGTGCCAAACGAAAACTAACAAGTATCGATGGGCAAACATGAGTGAACTGAAGACAGTAGTGTGCAGAAGAGCTACTTGCATTGATGACTTGATAACCATGGATAACTAGTCATTGTATGTACTGATTACCGATAAGGAATGTAGCAACGTATGTCAACCTTGGCATTTGTGCAAGCACCGCTAGAGCTTTAGCTCGGGGATGTGTTAACACGAGAATTTAGATGGCAGAGGCAGCGGTGATGGTAAGTGGCTCATTCTCGCTATTTCCCCTCCAAAGTAGGAATTGTTGAGAAGTTTTTTATTGTGTTAGAGGTGCATGGCATCTGCTTTACACAGTAAATACAATGTATTGAATATTATTGAGTAAATAGAGCAGTTGATTATGCTAGTAGGCCAGATCATAAAATGTGGCCTAACTTGTGAAGGCGTGGATATTCCGCAAATATTATTGCATATTGTTGTTCAGGAAGGGAAGAGGAATTGATTGACATAAAAATTGTAAAATCAATATTTAGTGTGGTCCAGTCACTGAAGATCCGCCGGTGGAAACTGTACTGTGCATCTTCAGTTATGTCTATTGTATCTACTTTTGTTGACTGTAAGTAGCTCTTACCATGTTGCTCAGAAGAAGATTCCTGAGTGTCCCTTCTGAGACAGCCAAATATTTTATGATGATTTTCTGGGGGGTAGCTAACACTTGTCTTTGCCTACGTACTAAATAGTCAACTGATTTCTCTCATGGATATGTCATATTTCATCCTGAATGTAAATATGAAGTTAGCTTCTAACAAAAACCATTTTGTAGCCATGGAAGCCACAAAGCAATAGATGAAAAGTGGCCCTGCTTTGAATATCTGTCCTTTATAGGTAGAGTAATTTCTAGATACATATTAGAGATTTATGTAAAGTACCTATCTAGTTTTTTTCATGTGAAGATAATTTCTTGACATTCTTCAGTCCTTTTTACAAAGGTTAAGACATTTGCCTCCTTTTCACATGCCAAGTTATTCTAACCCACATTCTAGTCCCCTTCTAAAGCTACCTTTTCATTGTTGGGTACATCAGACCATAAACTAGCCAGAACTTGCCAGAATTTATCCTTTTCTTCTTCTTTGCATCCAACATAGGGCACATATATGCTGACTACATTGAAAATTATTACTACTATGATTACTTTAAATGCTGTCATTCTATCATTTTTTTCTTGTCATTTTAGTGATGTTCTCTTTATGTTGAGTACGTAACACAATTGCAACTCCATTTCATCCTCTCTCATCAGTTCTGCTGTAAAATAACTTATATCGTCCTCCAATCTCCCTTACTTTGTTCCCTTTCCATCTTTTTTCCTGTTTTCCTCCTCTCCATCATATCTGCAAGTTCATTTCATCAACTCGTACATTTCGTCGTTCAACGTGCCACTTTTTTGTTGGCAGAAGTAGTGGAAATACATCTCTATACCACAACTTCCAAAACGACTGTATGATGCGCTGTACAAACTGTACCCGCTCTTAAGGATTGCTTGTCTCTTTACATGGTCCCTGTGGAATTTCTGGTGTCGCTCTTCCTATTAACATGTCATTGGGACATAGATATGAACCATCATCCGGATCATTTAGGATTCTTCCAATTGGCCGTTGATTGACTAAGTTTCCAGTTTCCAGCAGGTAAGTGTATAATTCCATTGGTGTGAGAACTTGTTCTCCGATTGCTCCTTATAGTGCTTTCTTGCAACTTTTGACTAGAGCTTCCACACATCCATTTTGATGCGGCGCTGCAGGGGTTATGAACATCCATGTTATACCTCTCTCAGTATTGAACTCACAAAGCTGCTTTTCATCGAGTCCACGAATTACTTCCCGCATTTCACGTTCTGCACCGACCATCTGACTTCTGTTGTCACTTAGCATTACTGCTGGATAGCCCCTTATCGCATAGAACCTTCTTAAAACTTGCAAAAATTCCATGGTTGTAAGATCGACTGCCATCTCTATGTGCACTGCTCTTGTGTTCAAACAGGTGAAAATAACACCATAGTACTTGTCTCTTTTGTTTCTGCTAATCGTCACCTGAATGGGGCCAAAGTAATCACATGAAGTGTTATAAAAAGGTGGTGTGTGCGGTGCTAGGCGTATTGTAGGCAATTGCGCCATCTTCTGTTCCTCTACTTTTGTGTGCTTGTTTTCAACAAAAAACGCATGCTTTCTTTACGGCCTTGCTTAATTTATATCCTTTTATGATCCAATACTTATTTCTACCCTTAGCTGTGGTAGTAGCAATTCCACTTTGACCCTGCAGATGATAGTGTGTTGTTATCAGATATGATAGCCTGTGCTTGTACAGTAGGAGTGCCGGATGCCTCATATCATAGGAAACTAGGGCCTTGTCTGCTCTTCCTCCTACTCTACTTACTCCCTTTTCATCAGTGAATGGACTTAGAGACTCTAATTCTCCCCTTTGAGCACACTTTAAAATCTCTTTCTGTGCTTCAAACAAATCTTTTCTTTAAGTCTTAGAATCCAAGCTGTTGTCAAGTCTTCGCCAGTTTTAAAACCTTTCTATAATAAATGTTTCCTTTAGTTCCTCTCCAAAGCTTTCAGGTGATATTCCTTTACGCCATTCACTTTTGTCAAGACGTAGGAATTCAGGACCGTTGTTTCATCTTCCATTGAGTTCTTGTACAGTTATTCCATGAGAAACATCATCTGCAACATTCAACTCTCCTGGTATGTGTCTCCATTGACATGGGTTTGATGTGCTCTGTATTTCTCCTATTCGGGAAGAAACAAACGGCTTGTATTTACGCGATTGACTTTTTATCCAAGTGAGTGTGATAGCACTGTCTGTAAAGAACATTACATCACAAAACTGTATTCTTGATTCTCTCTGTATTGTGTTTGCCAGGCGTGCTGCAAGCAATGCAGCTAAAAGCTCTAACCTTGGGATACTGAGTTGCTTTAACGGAGCTACTCGTGACTTTGCCGCAATCAACTTAGCTTCATATGTTCCATCATCTTTTCTAATCCTTATATATGCACATGCTCCAAAAGCTTCTTCAGATGCATCAGAAAAAACACACATTTTTGGTGCTTCTGTAGCTGCACCAGTGAACAATATGTGGGGTTGGAAATTGATGTGGTTAAGTTCTGTCATTTCCTTTAATAATTTTATCTACTTCTCTTGAATTGTTGAGGGGAGCTCTTGATCCCAATCTACTCCAATGTGCCATAGCTCTTGCATCCCTATCTTGGATCTGATTATAAATGCCTCTCCATTATTTGTGCTTGAAAACGAACTGTCCTTTCTTTAACACTCTCTTTATTTTCACTCTCCCTTAGCTCTTCATTTGAAACCCAGCCTTTAACTTTGAAACCTCCACTTTGCAACACTTTATCACTATCTTCAGTTAGTCTCTGTGCTTCTTTTGTTGTGTTCACTGATTCACATATATCATCCATATATGTCTATGGCCTTTGCTGCTTCTGGAAAGCACTCTTTATTCTCCTGAGCTGTTTTCTTTAGCGCAATCTGAGCCATTGCAGGGGCAGGTTTGTCACCAAATGTTAATACCGTCTTAACATATACACCTGGTTCCCTGCTTTCCTCTAAATCTCTCCATAGAAACCTATGCACGTGTTGATCTTGCTCCGGTATTAATACTCTATGGTACATCTTAGATATGTCTCCAACAATGGCCACACCCTTCTCCCTGAATCTCAAGATAACTCCAAAGAGAATGTTTAGAAGATCAGGACCCTTCATCCAATAATCATTCAAACATTGGCCTTGATAAACAGCTGAACTATTGAATACTATTCTCAATGGTGTGCTCTTCTTCTCTGGTCTGATTACTGCATGATGTGCGATATAATAAGTTTGACCTTTGTATGCCTCTATTTCTTCTACTGATAGCTTTCGAGCAAAGTTCATGCTTGTCATTTCTTTTATTTGATCATTATATACCTTGGCTTGTTCTGGATCCCTTTTTACTCTTCTCTCTGTTGTCTTAAGGCACTTCTGAGCCAAATCTTTATTATCAGGTAACAAACATGGGCTCTTTTTCCATGGATATGGAACCATCCACTGACTGCCTACCTTTGCACCTGATTCCTCTATTATCCTTGCCTCCTCTCTTTCTACTTGTGTCAATCTGTCTTCATCACAGACACAGGGTTTGACCTGCACTCCCATTGATTCCATGGCCCAAAATTTAGTCAGATCTACTGGTGTAGCATACCTCACATGAAGAATATTAGCTACTAAGGCGTCACCTTCAGATCTGCCTCCAAAAATCTGCCTTCAGATCAACCCAGCCAATTGGTGATTGTCGTGCTAACAAGTGCTTGAATTGCCTTGTTTCTCCAGTATGCATTTTGGGATGATCAATGCCGATTAACAAATCAATGTTTCCTATTCCCCTGTAAAAGTGTGTGTGTATGGGTAATCTACATTTAGCTGGCAGATCCATTGTTTTTAATACTGCACATTCCTCAGTTATACTTGGCATGCCAATGGGTTTTATAATGAATCGCTTGCGATTATCTACTGAACTCAACTGTACGTTATATACTTTTGTTCTGAGGGTTTCATTTTCTCCTCCAACTTTTGTGATTGTGACAGTTGCATCCTTTCCTTTAAGGCCTAGGGCTTTTGCAGTCGACTGTAGGATCAGACTAACTTGTGCCCCAGTATCTAGAAGAACATTTCCACGTTTGAAAACATTGTTTTCTCCTCCAATATTAGCTGGGAGCACTGTTTCTTTCTCTGCTGTTGTAGCAACCCCACTCTTGATGGAATTACTCCTGTGAAGAAGTGGGTGGTGTTTTTGCATACACTGAACACCATTTTCTTGTTGGGTACATTGTCTACTCTTTAGGCAGTTATCCATTTTATGATTGCGACCGGCTATTTTCAAGCAAATGTAACATGTATGATTTTCTTTCGCAGCTTTTATTCTTTCATCTATCCCAAGTTCTTTGAATTTGTAACATTGATCAGTCCAATGTTGAGAATCCTTACAAAACCAGCATTTGTTCCTCCGTAGCTTATCAGATCCTCTTTCTTCAGCTCTTAGCTGGTTAACATGTTTGCTTGGCATACCAGCTCTTATTGGGGCTGATGCTCTCATTCTTGATTTCATTTCTGTGGTCATCCAGCTTAATAGTGCTTGGAGGGTAGCAGGTTTCTTTTCTCTTTCAAGCTCTCTAGCCCACACCTTTCTGTCATCTAAACACATTTTCCTCTCAATTACAGCCAGCATGTGACTATTGTCCATATTGTTGGGTTGGCCAACTTCCTTTAGTGTGTTGTAGCTGCGATTGACCAAATGGACTAGATCACAGAATCGGGTATCATCTCCATTGTCTAGCCTTTTGAAATTCACAATATCTTGTGTAACAGCATATGATACATAGCGGGGGTCTCCGTAGATTGCATCTAGATAATGCCAAACAATGTCATAGTCAGTCCCAATGCCCTTAATCAATTGCAGTGGTCTATCCCTTAAGCACATCCGAAGCATGGTGATTGCATCTCTTTTATTGTACGTCCTTTCTATGGCATGCTTGAAATCTGATGTAACAGTTGCATAATCTCTAACATCTCCAGTAAAACAAGGTAGTTTCGGTTTTTCCACTTTAAAATTGCATGCATTACTTTCCTGAGGTGGGGATTCGTCATTGTGTACATTACTTGCTGAGTGTTCTACGTGTGTCTGAACGGCATCCAATTGTTCTATCACTATTGTGTGTATACTCGAGACTGTATTGTTTGTATCTGTCAGTATTTCATCAGTTTCATTTATCACCTCAGCATTAAGCCCAGATAGTTTGATCGTATCATTGCTGTGTTCTTCATTTGTTCCTTTTTTTGCTATTGATGTTGAAGCTGTTGAATTTATGCTCAAACTTTTACTTGATGGAGCTCTATTATTTCCCTTGTTTTCCTTCCCTTCGCTGATATTGCCCTAATTGTAACCCTTTGCATGATATTCTATTTCCATAAAGCTGTCTTGACATTGCCCCAGCCATTCCTCTTCCATTTCAACTTCATTATCGTCCTCTATTAGTTTAACATGCTGCTCATGTAACTCTACTAAATGGCCAAAGCTTTCCTGGTACTTTGTTAGTGATTCTTTTACTTCCGACTCAGGCGGTTTGCCAGACAACAACTTGTTGACAGTTTTGCCACACCTTGGAAGGGCTGCCTTAGCAGTCCTTCGGTTTATTTTCACTTCCTTTTCCCTGGCCTCTTCAGCCATTTTCCTTGTATTCTTCTTTTCCCGTTTTTCTTCAACTCAAGAAATCGAATTTAATGTTTCGTTTATTCCTGTTTAAGCCATAAACATGTACGCCACGAATCGTATATTGAAAGCGTTTTTATTCGATCTGAAATGAATTACCATATTTTACTTTCTACTATTTCTTAATTAGTCAATGTAAATAAACTAAAATAACAAAAAAATGACATTAGTACAATCACTCACTTCTGTGGCGAGTCTCCTGGGTATCGTCCCTTTTACATCGCTTGCAACGTTCAATTTGTTCTGCTCAGAGTCTCTACTGGCACTTCCGCTCCCTAATGACTAGTTAATCAAAGTGTCAATCAATAACTCTAAACAAGATATGAAATAGTGTCAAAACAGATGGGTTTTAATAAGCTTGAGTCTGCTAAAAATTCTCTCGTCGTTTGCAACTGTGACAGGTGCCGTTAGTAGCAATCTATATGCTCTGTTTGTTAATGGAAATGTTCCTTTCATATCCTCTGAGAAGATAGCAGCTTCTGCAAGTGATTTGAAACTTTCCTTGTCATCTCAGAATATCTAAGAAAATTTTCCATCTCAGAAATAAACGCAAAAGAATCCATTGACATTTTGTCTGGAAAAAGCGTACCTAGTTGATGAACGTCTTCAAGTGACGGATTTTTCAAAGGAGGTTGTAGAACTGCAGCAAGTGGCTTTACAATTTGGAGACAGAGGGATAAATTCTCCCCACACTCTACAATGTGCAAGTCTAGGACTGCCTTAAACTCGTTCCTGTAAAATGTGCAAATATCGAAGCTATGCTCGCTTTCAGGACTTTGATCGAGCCACCTTGGCTTTCTTTGTAGTCTGTGCTTCCTTTTGACTTCTTCATTGGCATTCCCACCCACTCTTGACGTGAACTTAATTCCAGCCTGAATCTCTGCATTCATTCCATCTTCATCCTTGTTGACTCTGCAGAGTCCCTCGATAGTGCTTTTTATCATGACAATCACATCAACACTATTTACATCCTCAGCTTGCAGCAGCTCTGTGATTTGTTTGCTTTTTGTTGTGATGGCTTTCATGACCATTAAAGTGATAATGAAGTCTGAAGATCCCATTTTTAGACTCAGATTTGAAGCTTTGGATTTTGTATCATGATCAACCTTATCTGATGTCTTGATGAAATCTATAGTGCTCTTTACCTCATCAAAACTAACCCATAAAGCATGAATGGATTCCGCTGTATCATTTATTTGTATCATGAAACTGGCCCCATTGACTCATTTACTTTTATCTTCTTACGATTGCTTTAATGATTTTCTTGCATAAACTACTTGGTTGTTTCCCCAATTAGCCAGTAAGCTAAATATGTATTACACATTAATAAAGTTTTTGATTGATTCATTGATTGATTCATTGATTGATGGTTTTCTGGAAAACTGTATAGGAAGCAGTGCTACAAATCTTGTCCTATTTGCTACTTTATCCAGCTGACCTTTTGCCAGTATAATGTTTTAAGAATCAATTTGTTTTCATATACTATATAAAATCATATCAAAGTATTGAGTGTTGTTATGTCTCGATAAATATGAGACATTATTCCATACCTTGCTCTGGACAGAAGTACTCTGGCTGTCTCTGGAGAAGGCCCAAGGATTTTTCCTTGCTCCACCCACTTGGTAGGGCATTACCTTCTTCTGTGATACCAGATCTTTGTGCCACTTTTTATTGTGAGCATGGCGAAAATCATCATCAAATAAGTTATTACAATCACAGACTAGACACTGCAATTTGATTCGTTTTCTTTTCTTACAGCCACTCCCAGCTCTAGTGCTTATCGTGGTACACTGAAACCATTTCGTGTCGTCAAAAGGAACGTGTGCTCGCTTATATTTAGCTATTTCTGATCATTATGGATATTGTGAATTATGCGTTAACCCATCAGAAATAAAAAGTAAATCTGTGAAGTGATGAGGGCTCTGAGGCTACATTTCCTGATGAGAGAGCACATTTTCTGTAAAGCTTTGTCGTGAAGTCAAGGAATGTTATTGAGAAATCAATGTTAGCTATCGTCTTCTTGCGACAATATTGATTTCTGAAAATTGCTGACAACACCTTACGTCTTGGTAACTTTGCCAACAAGCTAGATGCTTGGGGGGTGTTACACCCCCACACACCTCCCTGTAGCCACGGCCCTGGTCACCAACCATGAGATTCTTATCGCCCTCTTCCCAAGTAATGGCTGCATGGGACTGAGGGCCATGGTTTCTGAGACTTCTCCCATAGTTTCTTTTAGTTTGAAGCAAGGGGCTTTCCCGCCACAGTTGTTCTTCCAGTCCAATTATTCCATACCTTGCTCTGGACAGAAGTACTCTGGCCGCCACAGTTGTTCTTCCAGTCCTATTATTCCAAATGGTTCTAGGATTAGCGGGAGTATGGGAGCTGGTTCACAAAGCTTTTTCCACTAGTGAAGTCCAGAGATAGCTCACAACCAGAGCAGGCCATACAGCCATCTACCTTCTCTTCTAGTCAAATGCCAAAAGATGATGAAGAAAGTACAGATTTAGCCATGCATCCTATGACTGCAAATATCGATACATCAGATCTGTTTGTGCCAATCAAGAATGGTAGGCAAGCAAGAAAGAGAAAGTCAGACAAAGTTCAGTCTGTAGAGCTTCTAGATGGGCTTAGAGACATCTTGCAAGAAAATGAAAAGACATCTCAAATGATCGAATTCTTTGAGAGAGACAACAAAGCTGCTAGAGAGCATGAGCTGCAATAATGCTTAGCAGTGGTCAAAACCAAAATCAAAGCTCAGATGTGCATTATGGAAGTAATGCAGCTATAGACAGAGATTTTGCAAGTGGTGGTTTCCACAACCCATCAGCTTCAAGGCAAGTTTGTAATACAATTAATCAAAGTATGCCTAAAAGAACAAGCATGGAAGGACATCAATTACCAAAATAAACATGGCAATGTGGTAACCAGTATGAATGTAGACCGTTTGAGCACAGCTTGAACACAAATGAAAACTCCAAAGTAGAAGATAAATGTTATTTTACCTTATGAGCTTTTGAACAACAACACAACATCAAGTGATTTCAAGACAAACTACAATAGACTGTTGAGTTTGGAATAAAATGTTGTGGTTACTACTATGACCATCACTTTATCCTGGTGCTGAAAAGAAGTGATCTTTCTTTATAACATTTTCCATGCAAGTTAGAATTTATCATCCTTTATCATAAACTTGTTGTAACCTGTAAATTTACAGCAGTTTAGGGTAGGGCCATGGTAGGAAGGAGGAAAAATATTTTTCCACAAAGCATACAGTTCTTCAGTTTCTACATTTAAAGGGGGGGGAATCCCTACTCTTCTATATTTATGGGTCTTGGTGTCAATGTTAGGGACTGATATTTTACAACTAAAATCATATTATAGTTGATTACAAAGGGGATGAAGGTAGCTAAAATGGTTAAACATATGTGAATAATATAATATAAATATAATATAATATAAATAAGAAACTATGTGGATGGACTTTAATGCAATGAGTCACTAAAAAGCCAGTTGAATGATTGCATTGATTAATGTCCCATCCTTTCATTCCAACATTTCTTATTTAACACTTTACAAATTTTTCCTGCTGTAATAGAGTTGTCTGGTATGTTGCTGCGTTGCCTCATTTGTAAGATATTTCATACCAAAGGCTGTGGCAATCTTTACCGAGATCCCAATTTCTGTAGGCAATATCATTTTGATCACTGCATATATTGTGCAGTATGATGCAAGCAAGAGCAAACCACGCTAGAGAATCCTTCTTGCTCTCACATTTTCTGTACAGAATTAGCCAACAACCTTTCAAAAGGCCAAAATCACCTTCAACGACCATTCTGGCCCTACGTAAGTGGTAGTTACATACCTTTCAGGTTGTGTCAGCTTTGCATTTGAAAAGGGTTTCATCAGCCATGGTCTGAAGGGGAAAGCTCCATCACCCAGAATCATTGGATACACGTTGATATTGTTCTCCTTTTGTACCATTGCAGGTATAACCCCATCTCCAATAATCTTGTTATAAACTTTGGTTGATTTGAAAATAGTGGAGTCATGCGAATTCATGGGAAAGCCAATGCTACCCCAAATGAAACATTTCTTGGGGTCAACAATAGCCATCAATACCACGGAATAACAATTTTTGTAAGTGTGGTATTCTTTTGCTGCTTCTGAGCCCCCAGGGGGGCACTTTATAGGCAAATGACATCCATCAACTGCCCCAAAGGCGTATGGAAATTGCCACTTCTCATCCATAAGAGCCATTTTCTCTTTAATCTTGAGTTCTGTCTTTGGAACATTTATTGCCACCGTTTTATCCCACAGCCTTTTAACAAGAGCTTGTGAAACTTCTAGAGTGATATTGCAAATAGTAGCAGTACCAAGTCCTGCAAGTTCTGATATTGTGTGGTAGTAGTAACCTCTTCCCAATCGAAAAAGACAAATTGCCAATCTGCATTCTGGTGTAATTGGGACTTCTGTCAGTAAATTTTTTTCCAAATCAGTTCCCATATGTTTTAGGATATAAGCGAAAGTTTTTTTGGAAACACGGAAACTATTCTTGAAGCGCCTGTTACTGTATGAAGACCATACATTCTCCCACCATCTATGATTCCTAGCTAATCGTCTGCATGATTGAAATCTGCTCACAGTGTTTCCTTGCAGCCAGGAAAAGAGAAACAGGCCAGCAAATGCCATAACCTTCAAAAGTCTTTGCTGCTGATAAAGCCATATAAGAATATGCTGTTGTTTCTTGCGCCTTTTGCGACTTGAATTAATACTCTTCAGAATAAGTGACTTTGGAACTTCCTTTGATATAGGAGCCATGCCAACATTTTCGCGCCTTGCAAGCCTCATTCTAAGTTCAAGAGACTCGTACTCATTCCCAGTTTTTGAGCGAATGCTGCTCCATGGCATGGCAGCGGAGTGGCACCTATAAATCAAACTCATGTTTGTCAAGCTTGAGTCGAGCCAAATCACATTTAGTTCGGCACGGCAGTGACATGATGCATAAACTAGGCCTTAGTTGTTCTCTGTCTGGTGGCCATTTACGTAAAAGTGAAAGGCATATAACAGCTATGTCTAGCATTTGTAGAAATGTGATACTGTCGAACTTGAAACATCAAAGTTGTATGCTAAATCGTCTAGAGATAAATTCTGCCTTAGTCTTATCAGAATAATCATGAGCTGCTGGAACTTTGTCAATACACTGCACTGTGTTGAGGGTATGTATGTTTGAACTAGGTTGAATACTGCACCAAGGGTAACAAAGTTAGGAAGGCCTGTGTAAGTTGAAGTTGTTTTATCATCACACTTCATTGACTCTTCAGAGAAGGACAGCTTGCTTAGCTTTGCTGATACAATTCTCTATTTCTCTTCCAACTGACAAACATCATCACAAGTAACACTGTTTGACATGAAACATCCTTAGAAACAGGTTCAACTAAAGTTTGTTGTTCACCCAACTTTTCTCTTGCATTTTGCAACTTTACTGATTCATGTCTGCTCTGATCTTCATTGGGCCATTGTCTATTTCGCTTAAGTGCTCATTCATACCTGTCAAATGATGAGCTTGCAGGGGCCTTACATTTTTCATGTCCTAAGTCTAAAGAGGGTGCCCAGTCTTTATTTTGTGTATCATAAAGGCCAGCTGGTTTACCAGATGCAAAATTGTCAGAACATATCCTTGTATTCTGTTGTTTCTCCATACTGAACTGCCCTACTGATTTGAGCTTGCCATGTATGCCTTCTCTTTTCTGATGATGCTCCTGTTTCCTCACCTTGATGAGTGATTACTTTCGGCTGTCTGAAGAACGATTTACCTTTATCCCTTCCAATCCTGTTTGAACATCCAACAATGTACAAAAGTTAACCATTCTAAAGAGAATGATTACGTGCTGTATGGCTTAAGTGTCTTGTGTGAAAAGTAGTAGAAATATATGGTACCAATCTATGGTAAATTGTAATGCTAGAGCTAGGTACTTACTTAGTTTTGAGAACACTGTTCCCAAAATGGTGAGCTGCAGCAAAATTATGGTGAAAGTATAAAAAAGTTATGAGTTAGTGATTACTGCTCAAGCTCTATCTCAAAAGATTGCATTCAATAGTCACAACATGCAGAATAAATGAGTGTTAGCTATGTGTATCCACTGTGAGGTTGTGATCCATCATGGTGGCACCGGAAGTCACATTAAAGATGGGAATAATGAATAGCAAATCATGCTCAAGAAAGGAAGAAAAGAACATTTAGAAATCTCTGTTCCTGAAAGGGTAAAAAGTGACTGACAAATGCTTAAGGTCATTTGGATACAATTGGTTCCAAATGAGAAAAAGTGTTGCATAGCATAAAAAGCTGCACAGTAGACATTTGGCAATGGAAGAGAGAGCTAGTGGGACTTCACCACAGATGACAGAGGTGGATGAAGCTATAGAGATAATAATAGGGCCAGCAGAATCTGCAAAGGAAGAGCTAGCAAAAGCAGAGGGAGAGAGAAGTAAAGTAAAAGAGAAAGAGAAGGAGACTGCTGAAGGTGTAAGGAAAAGGGCCATGAAGCAACTAGGTGAAACAAAGGAGAGGGAGAATGGAAAAAGGGTGAAAAAAGAAGAGTGTATAGTGGAGTAGAACATGATAAAGGGGAGATGGAAGTAAAGCTGAGGCAGCAGGAGATTGATTTAAAGAAGAAGGAGCTAGAGTTGAGAGAATTAGAAATGTCAAAATTAAGTGATGAGAGGAGCTTTGAAAGGGAGATGAGAACAAGAGAAGAAGCTAACAGGGAACAAAAATGGAGACTATTACTGGAGACACAGCAGTAAATGATTTGCATGATGCAGCAGCTAATGCAACAAATGAAGGAACAAAAGTCTGTGTTGGTTTCCGTGATAAGCAAAGTTAATGATAAAATCTAAGCAAACTTGTCTTCTTCCAATTGTTCATCTACATTTTCTACAGAAGCATTCTATAACAGTGCTATGAGAGGGATGTCAATAAACTCAAAAGGTACTGGGGTGTAAGCAAATCATTGAAAGTACCCACAATTTTCATACCCCATACAAATATGCAACATGATGTCATAACCCCACAATAATATGTGAAAATATGACATACTCCCATTTATCAAAGTTTATTCCTCTGCAAAAATCCCCTTATCACAGAATAGAGCTCTATTCTGTGCCATTATGTACTAGAGGTTTCCTTTTTCTTTTATCTAAAGCCAGGAAACAACCACAAGGATGGAGCAGTCTTCATCACCAGTTTTAGATTTGATTTAGAAGCATTCTAGAACTGTAGAGCTTAATAAGCACTATCATTGTGTAGTTTATGATTAAAGTCTCAAAGCCCCTATTACAGGGTTTATACAGTCAGGGAAAGTCAGGAGGAAAAGGGTCGTTTCTGCTTTGGTCAGGGAAAGTCAGGGAAGCTTGCAGTGGTCAGGGGAAAAATAGGATTTTCATTCTGCAGGTCCGGGAAATCTTTAATCTTTCACCATCAAAGAAATATGTACAATACTTTAATAGCTAGGTAAGAAAATGTGATAATGAGGTATAGGTTAGAAAGGTCTATCGTTTTCATCAAACTTAGGAGTTAAGAAGCAAATAGAACAATCAAACAAATAAAAAGAAATGTCAAAATGAAAACTGCATGACTGTATCAATGTGAACAAAAGGAAGAGTGGTAATCACATTTAACATAACCTTTTTTCGTTTCTCTCTACGAATTTCAAGTGAATTGTTCATATTTTTTTGTATTAAGTTTCTAAAATATCTACATATTGCTAAATTGAAAAATAGATATCTTGCTATTTTTTACTTGCATCATTATTAATCCAATCAGGTCAGGGGAAAAATTTGCTGTTTCAGAAGAGGTCAGGGAAAAACATATAGGTTTTAGAGAAATAGGTCAGGGAAATTTGTGCTTTTGAAGCAAATGTCAGGGAATTTTTTCCAGAAAGTCTGTATAAACCCTGTATTAGGGTTCATACCCCCATAAATGTTTCAAAAGAGGTTTTGAACTCCCAGTAGTAATGGTGAAAAACTTCATACCTATGCAAGTTTGCTTCTACCCCAGTACCAGTCATACTTAGTGATCATTCCTTTTGAAGCATAAAATTTTAAATCAAAAATGCCAAAGGTCTAGGCAAATTATCTCCAAAAATCAAATATCCACCACAAATTAGTTCTTGGCTACAGTGCCAAAAGTCCCACCATTAGCACTTGAAGTCTACCTTGCTTTGTAAAATTATGGTAAATGTTTTTGCCTGTGCATATAATATATGAAGAAAATCAATTGCTTTTCTTACTTTGCATTGTTTAGAATGATGCTTGGCCCACCCCTGCCAGAATCTAAGCCAATCAAGCAAAGTAATTACCAGGGGATGGGGGCTCTAGCATAATATACTTTGCAGTACTACAGCCATACAAACAAGTTCTTGCATTCCTAAGCAGGGCACACACTGAGTAGGTCTTTCCTAATGAACTTAGCCCTATTGTTAAATTTTTCTTGAAGTCCATGAATTTGTAATAATTAATGATATCCCCAAAAACCCATTCAACAGACACTCGGGCTGACCTTGATTCATTGAATGCTTGTTGTTCTTGAGTCAAACGTGCTGCTGGAAAGGGGCATTGAAGATGTAGTCTGTGTGGGTAAGCCAAGTCTCCATATATGCAAAGTACCTGACCATCAGGTGAAAAGGAATGCTGCTCAAGTTGTGGCAGAAGGCCAGACATAGCAAGCATCCCACTATCATGGCGTCTTCCGTCAACAGGGCCATAAAAATGTGCTATTAAGCCATTTGGGGCAACTACAGATTGGTATTTCAAGGCATGGACCCTTCTGTGCCCATTATAGACAAATCTTTGATTTCTTTTTGGCCTACAAATAGGACACACAGTTCCATCTATGAAACCCCAGCAGTTATCAAGGGCTGCTCCTTTCTGATGAATTGCATAAGCAAAAACTTTCAGATTTTCCCTTGAAAGCCATTGCTGATCAAAGCTGCTTACAGGTGACCGAATAGATGAACTATGTGGTCAATGACTATGTTGCAGAGCATTAACAGCTGTGGAACTGGTCGACTAAAGCGTGGAATTAAATGAACATATATCGTGGATAGGCAAGTCGTCGAAGACAGATACATTGACCTTCAAGTGGATCAGCAACCACTCCATTATAGCATCTTACGGGGTTAGGCAGTTGAACGACTTGCAAACGTTGAGGAATATCTACAGTCTTAAAGCGAACTTCTGCCAAACATTCATCCTCTGTCATTTCCTCAAAGTTGAAGCTGTACCGCTCGTAGGGAAAACGTGGGTTTCAAGGCCTGTTTATCTCGTGCAAGAGGAGAAATTCCTCATCATCAATCACGTTTGCACCATAGAATGCGTCGATAATGTCACGAACCCTTAAATTTGCCAGTTTGCAACTTTCGCACTGTTGTTATGAGTCCCGTAGTTAAATCGTAAGCTTATTTATGATAGTACGGGACCGCACTAGTACCAGGCCTCAAGTCATCCATAGTCCTGTGCTCTGTAGTCCTGTGCTCCGTAGTCAAATCATAAGCTCTCTAATATTTTGAGAAAATGTTAATAATGCATGTATACTCTCCAAAGGACAAATAGTATGCCCTTCCACCACCACTCTGAGCAGATGTTGTACTTCTGCAAAGAATATTGGTTACACTTATCTGACATATATCATCATACACAGGCCATAAACAGAATTTAAGTCCATAGTTTTAGTTGCCAACATTGTCATGATATCTTTATTTGGAATTAACACCTCAACAATGACCCCCAAGAAACCATTATTTCTCATAAATAATGTGATCTGTTGACCATCATCTGCAAATGACACCTTTCTACAGACAATGTGTGGTCTGATACTGGGCAAAATGAATGAATCATAGTACCAAGAACTGATGTGGCTAGGTGATATCTCAACTAAAGACCACAATTCTTGGCATTTGCTTCATTCTCAACAACTCAAACTGTTGACCATAACTTTTTGAAAAGTAATTCGAATAATGTACAAACTATTTGCTTGAAAAAGTCGTTTTGATAACTTTCAAATCACTTGCACCAAAACTAGGTCTAAGAAAGTAAGCATTTCTTTTCTAGAAAAGTAATCAATTTAGATTGCAATCTAGTGAACAGCATTATTTGAATAATGTTTTACGCTAGTTTGCAATGCAATTTGATTACTTGTCTTAGATTTCATTAACAAATACTAATGAAGCAAATTGCTTTTCTAACAATGGTAAGCTAAGTATACACTTCATTAGAAAGCTATTCATATCTGAAAACATGGCATTTGGGTTTCAAGGCTCCATTGCTACTTTTCAATAATGTCAAAGAGTTTTCAATAAGGTCTGTATTAAAAGGATTGCTCTGTTGGAGAGGAATTGATATATATTTGTAACAACAGTACTGTGAAAAGAGAAGTTGGACCATCCTCAAGTGACAAAACCAATGAGCATGATTTGTATCTAACAAAGTGGAGAAGCAGAATTATTTGCTGAATAAAATCAATTTGTCATCACCACAAGGTGACATTTTAGATTGATTTTCAAAGCTTCAACATTTTTGTTGTGATCCTGAATGTGCAAAAAAGTATGATCAAAGTGCATCTTCGAGACATTTGTAAAAATCTAGCGAAAGAAATAGGAAAGAGCCTGCAGATAAATTATATAAGCATTGTTCAATAATAATAATTTTTTTTTCAAACTTCAATTTCATTCTCATATAACTAAAATACAATTATACGTCTCTCTAAAACTAGGCAACGTACAACTGACTGTCAGGTTAACTACTTAACTAAACAAAATGAAAAGAAGAAGAAAAATTACTGTGACATCAATGGAATAGAATGGAAAATAAAATTAAATTAAAAAGAAAAAATCAATAGCATTTTTCATAAGTTGAGTAAGTCAGGGTTTGTCCAGGGTTTATTTTGGCAGCAGAAAATAAAGTAAGTACTTCTTATAGTTATGTTGATGAGATTAGATAGAATGTGTTTTTGCACTTTGTCGTTGAAACCGAGGGATTTACGAAGATTAATAAAAGAGTCAGAAGAAGACCCAATAGTGCCAAGGGCTCCCATAGAAAGATTTATAAATTTGATTTCTTTATAATTCGGAAGTAGAGTTTGTTGTAGAGGATAATATTTTGAAGCCTTACGCTCACTATTGATTTGTATGTTAGTTTCAAAACCAATAGTGAGCTCAAGAATATACAGGACATTTTCCTTAGTAATTATGAGAAGATCGGGTCGGAAAGCGCTACCTGTGATAAAAGAAGGGGATATAAAAGCAGGAAGATCTGCGTATAATGAGCAATCTGTAAGTGTGGAAAATGTCTTAGCTATGGAATATAGGACGGAATCATGTCTCCAGGTATACCTACCATGTTCTAGATACAGCTTACAGCTAGAAACAATGTGCTGCAAAGTTTCATGTTGCAGGCAAAAGGAACATGCTGACGATTGAGAGATGGACCACTTTGAGAGGTTTTTTCGAGTTGCCAATGTATTTGTTAAGTATTTCAGAGAAAAGTTGAAAATATTCTTGGGTAGTTTTTGTTGAACGTGTGACCAAATGCTGGTGGTAACCTTTGAAGTGTATTTAAAAACCGATGAAATAACTAGTCCTTGTGATGTTAATTCACTTGTTATACGATGATGGTGGTGAGTTTGAATAGATTTGAGAACTTGCTTTGCATTTCTGTACTGATCACATTGAATGTTGGTAAAGGTGTTAGAATCCTGCCACAAAGCTTTTATATCAGAGTTAGGAGAGGATTTTAAAGCATTCCGAATTATTGTTTGACACTGTATAAACGTGGTAGATGGAAGAATAAGACTTAGGCCATAGTTTGATTTGCTGATGATGAGATTACTTAAGGTAGCGCTTAGTGGCAATTCAAACCACCGACGCACATAATCCGCAACTTTGTTATCTAGGTGTTCAATTACCCACGTTTTGCTAAGATCAGCTATAGTGAGGTGCCAGGACATTTTAGAGAGAACATAGCGATGGTATAGCAACAGTTTATTTTTAGGATGGCAAGGGATTTTATCAATTGTACATAATAAGTTATTTATAGTTTCCAATAAAATAGATCTGTGCTCTATGTCATGATTAATGATAAGTTTAGGCAAAAATTGCACAGATGAGGTTGAAGATTTTTTGATTCCAAATGAGGAGCATTTATCAACCCTGATGGTCATATCAGCCCAATTACACCATCTAGAAAAATGGTTCAATAAAAGCTGATTCTCTTGTTCCAGACTCGTAATAACAGCTGCATCGTCGGCAAACTGAAACCAGTGCAATGGATTTAAAGAGGCTGTAGAAAATCCAAATTGTGCGAACTTAGGATCAGAGATATATCTGATAAAGGTATTAAAGCATAGATTGAAGGTTAATGGGCTGAGGCAGTCACCCTGTAAAACACCACTTCCCACCTTTATAAATGGAGTTTTGAACGACTTGGTAATGGTAGATGTATGAAAATTAGAATAGAGATTGCCAATGATTGTTTGGATATGCAAAGGATATGATACTTCCGGAATAAGGTTATGATTTACCTCACCAAATGCATTCTTGAGATCTAGTAAGGTGATAACAAGAGATCTTTGTTTCACTCGTGCTTTGTTGATTACTTGCGCCATTTGAGCAGTGTGATCAAATGTGCCTGATAGTTTAGGGAGAAATCCCTTCTGGATTTTGTGCTCTAGATAATTGTTAGAGCTCAAGTATGAAAACATAGTCACGAACACAGGAGGTAAAGATCTTCACTGGAACACTTTCAAGAGTTATTGGCCTAAAGTTGGAGGGATCCGAAGTATCACCTTTCTTATGAACAAGGACTGTGCATCCCCTTTTCCAATTCATAGGAATCTCACCAGAATTCCAAAGCAATGAGAATAGTTCAGTTAAGTATGTTCTAAGATAAGGGCAACACGTGAAAAGAATAACAGAAAGTTTATCAAGAGGGCAGGGTGATCCAGATGCTTTCATTCTACGAACGATCTTGGTTATTTGTTGGTATGAAGGAGAGGAAAGATTGTATGGTATTGTAGGCTGAGGAAGGGAAGGAACCCAGCTTGGGATTTTAAACGACTTGGATGATTGTTTGGCATGGAAAAAGTCTCTGAAGAAAGTAGTACAAGTTGCCATATTAAAAGAAGGAAAAGGTGAGGCACTACTGTGTAGATTGGTTTTCACATACCTCCAGAAATTGTTTTGAATTCTGATATCATGGGCAAATTCAGATGATGGAATCTCAGCGGAAGTGCGTATCCTATTACGTATTAAGCGTGAGACGTACCTAATTTCATTCGGGGA
>WIPJ01067789.1:63087-76561 GCA_018155075.1 Cassiopea andromeda
GTTGTCTATACATGTATGTGTGTGGGATGTAATTCCTTATATGGTGGAACGTGCCGACACATTTCAACTAGAGTTCGAGAGCTGCAAAGTTCTAACAAATGTAAAGATTCTTGTGATGAGAGCTGCTTTAAAGGTAAAGACTCGGCTAAAACATACCATCAACATAAAGTTAAAGAGGCTTTACAGATTGTTGGGAGGGGCCCAATGTAAACAACCAGGCTCAGCATTACAATTTCTCCTTATCATTCTAGCCCTTTCAAAGATTTTCATTCTCTTGATTATTCGACTTATTATTTTTCGCTACACCTTCTATTGATTTTGCAATGTTTGTTAGTGTGTTCCATTTAACAATGTAGTATAGCAACTGAAGATGGATAAAGAAATATCCAAAGCATGTCTTGTAAACTGACAATTATTGTTGTTTTTTTGCGTCTGATCTCTGATATATTTGGCAGGAGAAATTTTGGAGGAAATATATATACATATATATATTATATGCTTACATATATAATAGTCAAAAGCTCAGCTAGAGAATAATATTGAAGACTTATGGGTTAGTTGTAGGGTATATAAACTGTGTTTCTGATGGAAAATATGCAAGGGTTTTGGAGAGATTACACGAGTAACTTTCATGAGCATTTCCCTAATATATATTTGTAAGAAATCCTAAGCAGGTTTGCGACTAGAAAAAGCATGCAAAAACTTAGTCATAGTATACTAAATGATCTAAGCAAATTACACTAAACACACTCTTACATATTGGTCCCACTTGCCTCTAGTGCTGAGGATGAAAGTGTATGTAGTATGAACTTTTGAACATCTTGTATCTTTATACATTTTAGTTATGAAGAAACAACTGAATAAAAAAACGATAACTGCTGGGACCACTCTACAATTCTACTCCTGTTGCATAGGTGGTGTGGTTCATAGCTACAGGGACAAAGAGAAGGCATATTGGGCAACTGCATAACTAAGGCGAAGGATTAGGATTGCTTCCGAGGCATTCATTGCAGTTAGCAGTAACATTATCACTCACATAACAGATCATACCATCAATTGTGTTAGTACCAAGCATGCAGATATCACCGACAAAAGGTATAATACGTCCTTTACTGAGCATGGTGTGGATTGAAGATATTTTTTACACCAAGGACTTACAAATGCATCTAAGATGCACCCATCACTACCTCTGGGTAACTTTACTGACCTTTTCTGAGGCATCTTTGATAATACAGTGCCTCCCCCTGAGTTTTAGTAGAAGACCTGCATCATACATATGGAATTATGCAGCTAAGCATCCATCCTTCACCTACTGGGGGTATTGGCGTGGATCTCACCCACCAAACTGCAACTCATCAGAACCTGCTCATCATGGCCAAAATCAAGATATGGAGCAGGAACCATGAATGTACCACTGGACAAGGGGCTGGTATGAAGCTGCTTGAAATACCTGTGAACCCTTTAAGTGAGCAGTGCGTCAACAAATGTGCTTATATATGGGCTAAGCAGCACACTAGGTTTGATGGAAGCCTCACTTTTCACATTTAAGTAGTTATACTATGAATATTCAGTTTCGAAGCAGTGAAAACTACAAATGTAATAAACATAACATAGCATAACTATAGAATGAGAACACTGTCACCCACATATCTAACAACCTTTTCTACTGTATTGAAAACTACGTAGCACTAAAAGAATGTGGTCAATTGGTATAATTATGTCCAACTGAGTTCTACGCAGCCATTGGTTAATCAAGAGGGACTGGCTCTAGCTCCAGATACGTAATGTCCTTTTAAAGTGCTTATGCATCCACAATTTCGACATTTAACTTTTTGCATTTTCTAATGCAACTTTGTGCTGTGATCATAATGCTACAAACTAAAGTATCATACCTTATATGGAAAAACAGTTATGAGCCCTCAAACGTCGCTATTTTGGCATTTCAAGTGTGAATTCTAGCTGCTGCGCATGATGTCATAACAAGTACGCAACACATTTTGATCGCTTGTTAGCATGGATTCCACTAGCAAGTCCTTCAAACGTCGTGGAGGATGGTACTGTGTGGCTGGTCTCCCGAACGGAATAAGCTGCAGAAAAGGCCAGCATGAAGAGGGGAAATCCATTACTATGTGTCCAGTCAAGGAAACAGACAGGAAAAGACACCAAGCATGGGTCAGGTTTGTGCAAAGACATAGGCCAGAGTGGACAGAACCAACTCGTCTTTTCTGTTCTCTGACCATTTCAATGAGAACTGCGTTACGAAGAATCACAAAATCGCTGCTACACTTGGAATGAAAAGGAAGCTAAAGCCAGATGCTGTGGATTCATTTATTGTTGACAGACACAGCAGATGCCATTGATCTGTCACTGACAGATAGAGCTAAAAGACAGGTGAGACTTATCTATGTGTTGTTTTTTAGATTGGTCAAGTAGTAACAAGTAACAGCAGTGAGGAAAACAGGGCAGGAAGGTATGTTGAGTTGGATTGGAAATGGCCTACTAGTAATGGAAAATTATAATGCCATAGCAATGTATTTCAATTCCTTTCATGGACTATCGGTGATATGTGTTCAAAAATGGATGACACAATGGAGGAGGAAGAAGTGTTCACAACCCCTAATACTGTTTGTACCGGATGTCCTGGTTTGGAAAAGAAAAGTGTATTCACTCAGAACAAGATCAGTTGGCGTAGACGATCAAAGATTAACTTAGAAGGCTCTAATCCAGGGGTCTCCAAAGTTTTCCAGCGGAGGGCCACATTGCTGAATTTTTAAAGCTTCACGGGCCAAGGTTCTAACTTATTTATTTTACCAAAATACATGCAATGTAAATAAACACTGAATTAATAATTAAAAAATGTTATTTATTCAGTACATAATTACAATGCATATAATATCAGCAACAATTAACATGTTTTTTAACTTTGATCAATAGGGGAAATATGAAATTGTTTCATTTCTGACAAAATTTTGTCCAACGGAGGTTCAAAATGAGTGGTTCCAATAACAAGCAAAGCATTTACTTCTTCTGTAGCAGCATTTTGTGTAATTCACAGGCAAACTTCCTTAAATACACAAATTGGTCAGATGGAAGGCATTTGTAGAATTCAGTTAAATTTCCTTCTTTATATTTGTCCTGCAGGATGTCATTGGATTGCAAATCTATAACCTCCATTTGTAACTCAGATGGTAAGTCTCCAATAACAGAGTCAAATAAAAAGTCTTATTTCTGAAGAATATGCATCAAGATCAGAGAAACGTTCGTCAAACTGTTGTTTCAAAGCTAAAATGACATCTTGAGCAAACAAGTTTGGAAATGGAGTGGCAGCTTCCTGTCTATATTTGTCACATCGTGAAAAATGAGTAAAGCAGCTTCTTGCTAACTGACTTTCACATAGTGGTAAGTTCTGACGACAAGCTTTCACCTTTGAGTACAAATCACAGATGAGTGAAGCTTCACCTTGTATTCATAGGTTGAAATTATTGAGATGCATAGTTAAATCAGCTGAAACTGCTAATTTCCAGAGCCATTCACTGTCTTTGAGCAACACCTGTGAATGGTTTCTCTCATTTAACACTATTTCACTTTCAGTTCGAAGCTCAAAAAATCTAGACTGAATTTGTCATAGCTAAGCCATCTTACTGAAGTATGGTAAGGTAGGTCTGGAAACTCAGCAATCATTTCCTCCAAAAACTCATGAAATTGGCGATGTTTGACTCCATGAGATCTTATGTAGGTAACAATGGAAATCACAGGGTCTAATACAGATGATAAATCAAGATACTTTCCACAGTGCTTGCTGATGAAGAATACAATGTATTACCAACGGTTTCAATCCACCGGAATTCTCAACTGCTTTGTTAATTTGCCCAACTAAGCCCGTTTTGGTTGCACACATATTTCTGCCACCATCTGTTGTTATACATTTTAGTTTTTCCCATTCCAATTTATACTCAGCCACTGACTTCTACTTCTCTAAAAATATCTATGCCTGTTCTTGTTCCATGCATGCTGTGCACAGATGCAAGGTCCTCAGTAATCTCAAACTTAGCATTTATTCCTCTAATGAACAATAACAGTTGGGATGTGTCTGATACATCAACTGACTCATCAAGTGCAACAGAAAAACATTCAAACTTGCCGGCTTTGTCTTTCAGCTGTGATTTACTATTTCTTTCACTATTTTCAACCCTACAAGCAACAGTATTTGCAGAAAGACTAATTGCGGGAAATAAATCTAATTTGTCTGGACACATTTCCTTAGCTACCTCATTTAAGCACTGTTTACTAAGTTCACCATCTGTAAATGGCTTACCTTTCTTCGCCAAAAGGTGAGCAACATGGAAGCTTGCTCTTGTTGCTGCCTTATTTTCTATAGCCTTCTTCTTGAACATACACTGTATTGATGATACATTGTTCTCTAATTTGTCAAATTTCTCTTTACGTAGCTGTCCAGTGAATTGGCAGTACTGTGATGAATGCTATTGTTCATAATTTCTGCGAATGTTGTACTCTGTACGTACTGCAATTGTGTCGTTGCATATAACGCAGAGTGCCTTGTTGTTTGACTCTGTGACAAAATAGTCTATGTTCCATTGTTCCTTAAAAACTCGACACTCAGAATCAATTTTTCGTTTTCTTCTTTGAGCTAACATTTTTACCAAGCACAACAAATTTTCCTCCACAATAAGATGATATAAGACGACGCAACAATATTCACAGATCACTCGATACATAGGCCTACTTTCATCTAGGCAGCAACGATGACAAATGACTCACGCTTGTGCATAACGAAAATGGTATCACGCGAGGAAAGAGACGCCAAGGTCCCTGACTAGCATGTCGGAGACGAGGCCATTGTCAGCCAATTAATGCGCGTGCGCACGCTTCAGAAACAACTCGCTGTTAAAGCTTGGGTTGTGACCTTCATCCATGGTTGTGAGTGTTGTGACTCAGTTGTTGAAAGCACCGATATGACGGAAGGACAGCAGTGATCATGTGTTTCTACTTTTCATCCGCAAGTCAAGTTTGAAACGCTTATCTTGTGTGCTTATCAATTAGCGTCGTCTTGTGTTTGTTTCAGCTCTAGATTTGTCAAGCGTGTTACAAGGGTTATAAAGTATATTTGTTTTTGTATGCTTTCGGCAAGGCCTGTCTTTCGACATTAATTTTATAATGTTCAAGGAGAGCTCGGCGGGCCGGATTAAAACCCTTCGTGGGCCGTACTTTGGAGACCCCTGCTCTAATCAATGCAAACTCTACTTCATCTAATACAGAAGCCATTACCCTATACGTTGTACAGCTTTAACGCCCTGCTTATAGGTCCTAAGTGACTGTTTACAAAATTTGACAAGCTATAAGCTGCAATACGTAATAGATACTGTTACTCACCATTCATGAACATGGATTTGCCTCCCGAATCAAGTCTGAAGAGTTTGTGGTAGCTGTCCATCAGGGTCATTAGCCTCAACATTTTCTTTATCTTGGGCATCCGAACCATAAGCTAGTTGCTCTCCGTGGCATGCACCTACTACCCTACACGTTTTACAAGTAGTAGTAGGCCTGGCTGTGCAAGCACACAGTCATCATTGCCATCATCTACTATTTGACAATCAGTAGCTTCATCATAAAATGACGATTCACTGTCACTGTTTGCCATTTTAATGAGTCGTAGCACGCCAAGACGAGAAGCTTTCCTACGCTTTGTTTCTCAACTGATATAGGCCTAAAGAATGCACTCGGTTTGATCCCAGTTATGACATCACACAATGGCTATCTAAAGTCACAGCTAGTGCCTCAAAACAAGCTGTAATTTCTACACCTTTCTTGCCAGTAAGAACAAAAATAATATGATATTCATGCATTGGAAAGACTGAAGCTTTGATTTTAGCTAAAAAGGTATATTCGAAATGTTTGATGCATAAGCACTTTAAACATACTCACACGATTTGGTTCACTAACTACAGACCAAAATCCCTTATACATGATACATATTTTTAAGATAAACAATAGTACAGCTAATAAGGATATAATAATTATGACTGATCCCTGTGTTTCATGTCTGCAATAATGGCGGCATTGCGAGCCAGGTGCTGGCATTTGCAACAATGAATTGCGCGCACATGTATCTGGATTAGCATTTTGTGTACCACCGGAGCAATCAGTGAATAGTTATTGTACCATAGGTATTTCTAATGGTATAAGATGTTTCAAAGATCTGTTTAATACCTTCTTCTTCTTCTTGCCATCTGTACTTACAACGTGCACTTATGCGGCTCACACAATACCATCTTTTCCCTGCAACAACTCTAAAACCTCTTATCTCATGGTCATTTCTATGAATAAAAATATCTCCAATAGTAATAGCAGGTTTTTTACAACTGCGTTTTGGCCTATATGCCTCTAAAGGGTTGGAGATATTACTTTTTCCATCGATTGGAAAACTGACTAAGGACCTTTCTGTTGTACTTCGCTCGTCCTGAAAGAGAGTCGTGGGTGCTAATTACTTCATAGTAGCCCTCATGTGGCATCATAGCTAGATTCCTGCCGTAATAAATTCCTTCTTGATCATCAAAAATATACATTAGAGGAAGTGAGTGTATAACATTTTCAACTTCTGTAAGTATTGTTTGCAATGTGGAATAATTCAATAATGCCCGTCTACTTTGTTTTATGAGGCATCGCTTGGTACTGTGAATTAGTCTCTCCCGCATTCCGCCTTGCCATGGTACTAGTTCCACAATAAATTTCCACTTCACCCCTCTTGCTGAAAAATGGTCTTGACTCCTAGGAGATCTTATCAACTGTTTCATCTCTTTAGATGCTGCTTTACAAGTCTTAGCATTATCGCTTAGTATTAGGGCTGGTACGCCTTGTCTTGCACAAAATTGTTGAAATGCATGAATGAATGATTGTACATCTAGGGTCTCCACTAGCTCTAAGTGTACTGCCCCTGTAGAGGCGCATGTGAACAAGCAAACATAGCTTTTTTGTTCTTGCTTCTCTGTTATCATTAGGGGCCCTGCAAAGTCAATGCCTATGTTAGCAAATGGCGGGCCTGCTTCCACTCTAAAACCGGGTAGATTGTCACAAAATGCTGAACTATACCCTTTACTCTTTCCCTACCACGTAGAATCCAATATGTTTGCCATACCATATTTAACATCTCTCTTATCCCATCATGGAGTACTTTGTCACAACAATCTTTACTTACGAGCTTCAAGTACCAATGTTTTGAAGGTAAAATTATTGGCTTTTTGCTTAGCTCAGCAAGGGAGGCCTTACGAATAAGTGTTTTGCATCATAATACTCTATTGTCATCTAGGAAAAGAGTAAAGTGATTCAGGTAAGGCAGAGGATTGACCTTTGACTTAGGTGTTAAGTAACAGATTTCCTTTTGAAATGCTTCACTTTGGATTGACTTAATTATTTGTGTTTCGGCGTTTCAATTTCCAACGCATTACTTATAATCTCATTGTTGGCTTGCCCCTTGCTTATAACTGATTTCAAATTTGTAATGAATCTAAGAATCCATGTGATAATATCTACAACCTTATTTTTCACTATACCGATTTAAATCTATTAATCTACCAATGCCTGATGGCAAATGAGATGTTGAATTCAACATGGCATGTGTTACCACTGGCTCATTGTTTAATCTCTCTTGCATAGCCTCTACTGTTTCTATCTCATAATTTGAAGGGGATTTTGGCCATTGACTAGCATGTAATGTAAGAACGGTTGCCCCCTCCCACCACAGCAAATGGGCAGGCAAATTTGCGTGAATACCGTGCAATGGCAAGTCTGCAGGGTTTGCGGCCCAGGGCAATAAACTCACTGGTGTCGAGTGGATACCTTGAGTATTTCCAAAACCCTATGGTGAACATGCTGACTCTAGCGTTTGCTGTTTCTTATCCAACACAAAGCTGGCATTGAGTCAATCCAATAGTATAGTTGTATAACACTAGTCAACGCCTGTGCAATAGTTCTTCTCATGCTCACAGAAATTGCTTCGAGCTTGGCCATTTCTCTTATGCTGTCATTTGTTACATGATCTTCCCACCTGATGATGTGAATATGTCTCATCATTCTCATTTCAGTAGCACTGATTCTGTTTCTTGCTTTTGTGTTATTGGCCAGAGTTCATTTCCATACATCAGTGTAGGTCTAATGGCAGCCTTGTACAATAACACTTTGAGGTGGGTTAGGATCTTGTAGCACAGGACTCCTGTTAGTTCCCTCCATCTATTCCATGCATTTTCTATCCTCTTAGATACTTCTTTTGCACACCTTCCCTCTTGGTCAGTTGTTGTTCAAAGATACTTAAAAGCCAATGTAGTTGGTAGCTCCATTTGGATTTCTTCATCATACTTCTTCATCCTACTCTTAGTGGTGTTGCCCAATGGTGACAGATGTTCTGTCTTAGATTGGCAAACTTTTAATTCAGCATCTTTTAGGCACCCTCTCCAGTTCTCCAGCCTGTCATCCATCGTATCCAAAGATTCATCACAGAGTACTAAGTCATCAGCAAATAGCATTGCTCATGGCGTTTCCTCTTCAATTTCTTCAGTGATGACATCCAAGACTAGTATGAAGAGAAAGGGGCTGAGTGCTGATCCCTGATGGAGTCCCACATCTATCTTCATTCTGTCTGTCTCGGATAACCCTGACATACTCCTCCACTATTCCTCTCTTCCTGAGACAGTACCAGAATAGATCTCTGGGTACCATGTCATCTGCTTTCTCAAGATTGATGAAAACCATATGCAAGGCCTTCTGCCGTTCTCTCATCTTTTCTTGGAGCATTCTCAGACAGAACATTGGTTGCATAGCAGATTTCCTTTTCTGGAAGCCAAACTGTCTCTTGCTGATGTTGACCATCTCTCTTAGCCTAGCCTCTGTAACCCTGTCCCAGAGTTTCAGGCAGTGGTTGAGTAAGTTAATCCATCTGTAGTTTACACAGTTGAGGGGATCTCCTTTTTGCTTATACAGAGGAGTTATTTTACTGCTCATCCATTCTGATGGTATTCCATTTGTCTGAATATGTTGTAACACTGCTGTCAACCAGAATCGAAAATTAACCGATCGTAGTGATGGGTAATTTAGAGTCTATGAGCTGTGAACTGCAAGGAGCAGTAGACTACATGAGAGCGCACGCACGCGCAGGAAGATCACTATTTAAAGGGCACGGAGTGAGGACAGGAGTTGTGAACTGAAATGGAAACTTTTATTATATATTCCAACTAAAAATACAACCGTAAACCTCACTTATTTGAGTCCCCTACAGGTGACTACTTGGATAGTACAAAATAATACTAATTAAGCTAGTGACATCTCAGTATAGAAATGCGAAATATTACAATGTGGGCGGGAGTGGGTGTGGCATGTAGTCTACTGCTCCTTGCAGTTCACAGCTCATAGAATCTAAATTACCCGTCACTACGATCGGTTCATTTTCGATTCTATTTCGCTGCTCCTGCATTGGAGCAGAACAGCCTACATGAGATTTTAAAGCCCTGTCCGAGTGAGGTGCGTGGATACATAACACACACAGCAGCTTATGACTACAAGTCCTAAAGGCATGAAGTCTAATTTGGGAAGTTTACTTTCCCCCCTAGTTGGCTCATTTCTCAACCCACTCTTACAAATTACCTTACGGACTATGCAGACTCTAAGGCTAGAGACTCAAAAGATGCAAAAACAGGTGCAAGTGTGCATTTAAGCAGTTGTGAAAGTAACTTTGACTACATTTCCTATCCATTATTGTTTTTTGCATTCATGACATCCTTGCTATAGAGCCTCGTAAACTTTAATCTGAGCCCCGACATACTCTCTTCATGATCTCTTTTTGTGACACATTTATAAATTTGCTTTGCTCTGGTAGCTAGGCCAGACAAATCTTGTTGGATTTACAGTTCCATTTCATCACTGGCCTACATCATTACGTAGTTGTACGGGATTTTAGAGCGGACCTTGAAGCACTGTTGCTACAATGTAGTAATACACCGCGCAACATATTGATGACACGAAATATGCATAAATAGTTTGTAAGACAAAGGTCGCATTCTTCAATGCTGTAGATTATGACTAATTGCAAATATATAATCCTCAAAAACACACTACTAATAAACAGCATGTTATATTCACATTCGCAATATTATCCTCAGCAACATGAAAGATAATGACACTAATGTTATAAATGTAAAGGGCAAATCAAATACTGTCTGTAGCGTGTTATCTACGAAACTTTATGAAAAATGAATTCAGTATTCTCAATATCATGTTCAGAGACACTGGATATGCCTCTGTAAGCCACAGCTATTTACAAGAAAGGGCATCATAGAAAACGCATTGAAATGTTCAAATACAAAATTGTAAAATACAGTCCTTTGCTTGATTTAACAATCAAATCAAAAACACCTTGTGTATCAGCATTTGGTCAATGTTCAAATAATCATGGTTAGCTATCATTTGCTACCTATAAAATGCAATTACACTTGATAAAACTTCCAATCCAAAGTCATATCTGCACCTTATACTACTTTTTCACACGAATCTGTAGTGGCTATAGTGCAGAAAAGTAATGCCTTGTAGAAAGGGTGATTGGTATATGTAACTGTGTCTCCAGTGTACAACCTAACCATTTGCAACATGAGAAGAGAATACACTTGTAACCATTCTTAGACTTTATGAGACTAGTGATGCAGCAGCATAACTAATTGTTTAGTACGCAATTGTATCTATATGAAAGCTTTTCTTGCTATGGTGCTACCATAAGTCTTTCCTGTTGAATAGCCTACACCTTTGTCAGTGTGCAACTGTAGGAAAGAGACATAAAAGTCTAAAGAATATTTCATGAAGTGAAGTCCAATCCAAAATAAATTGCATTGGACTCTGCTCTGATCTTAATGAGCAAAACTGACCCACGCTCTTGCTAAGATGTGGCATAAATGCACAAATACCCATATTAAAACCCCCAGAACAGTGAATGAGATTTGCAGTCTTCCAGATGCAACATCCACATTTTGTAAATATATCAAATCTACACCACTCTGCATAAACAATACTTCAAGGATAACCAAACATGAGCTGCTTTGAGTCATATGCTATGCTATTGGAGCAGCTTTTTATTTCAATCTACTACTTTGCTGATAACTGGGCGGTATAAATACATAGTCCTAAACAAGGACTTATCTAGTGAGGATGTTGTGCTATCTGATAGTGGCTGTTGTTTGTAAATCTCTCAAGAAACCATCGTAATTGCTCTGTGTTGACCACCAAAATAATGGCCTACTAATGTTCCAACATAGAAAGTGACTGGCCATTCAGTTTTCCATGATGTTGTAAACAAAGGTTGTATACAAATTATATCACTATATAGATGCAACAAGGCCTGTAGATATGTGATTAGATATTTTGCACTAATTCAGGTGGGCAAATGGCCATAACAACAGAAGCAACAATGCAAAAAGACCCATAAGCTTTGTTTGATTGTTAGGTTGGGTAAATAACAACATGGTAAATAATAACAAGTATATATATATATATACTTAAACTATTAGCTTTTATGGAATACAGTTTCAGAACATGCAAATGAACCTTTTGTGAATGAAACATAGCCTGGATGTTAAGTAGTAAAGTGGACATTATGTCGTAATGTAATAAAATCTTCCAATGACTGTTGTCTCATATAATAATGCAACAGGTAGATGTTATGGTGAGATGTATATACTACTCAAACAGACTTGTCTATATGACAAAAAATAAAGCTGACAGTGTAGTCTTCTGAAACTGCAAATTGCTGTGCCCTCTGGGATGGGGCTCTCACAAATATATAATCACACTGTAAAAACTGCATATAATGGTGTAAACAATTAATCAATCAAATCACATGACCATATATTACATCATAGTATTAACATTGGCATAGAATAGCAAGAAAGATGTCCAAGTTGGCTTTGGCTTTCTGCTTGCCTCTATCATTTGTAAGCTCTTGCTAAATTCACCTGTGAGAAAATTTGTTCATAAGTAGATTCATGTCAACAGTTTACTTGTCATTAGCTATAAATGCTAAGACAATGTAAAATTTTATTTACTATGTCTCATAGCAAACAGTGCTTACATCAAATATTGCTTTCTTTTGCAGGCTTCTAGCCAATCCTACTTGTATTCATCCTCTGCAATGCATGGAAGAAAATAGTCATAATTAGAAACATGCTATTTGTGCATAAGCATAGCCTCAAAAATTTGCAAGTGGGCAAGCTGATTATAGTCAACTATGAAAGTACGAGGAGTTAGCATACTCCCATGACCAATAAAGGATCATCAATAAAATGTTACAAGAGCAAGCATTATTCATGTCAGTCCAGTGGTCTGTGACATGACTATCACTGCATTCTGCATTATCATGTAGTTTTTCCCATAAGTATCAGTTATTCATGGATAGCTCAGTAATGAAAGTCTCTCTGACTCTGCAGTAAATCTCTTTAGCATGTGTTTTCAACTCCTATTTCCCAAAAATAGAGCTGAAGACCATAGTTGATAGCAACAAATTCATTGTCATTGCTAGTTTACTAACTCTCACTGAAGATCTGAAGCAAGGGTGATATACACTCTGACTTTTGTAATGATAATCATAATAGCAGATTCTCAATAGTAAACACCTAATAATGTGATGGTATAACCTGCAGGCATATGTGCTGAATTTCAGCACTGCATATTCCTATCAATAATGTGCTATAGCTGGAGCATCTCTTTAATGATGGTTTATATACAGCCAATAACAGAGCTACTTTTACATTCTCTGATGCTAGTGTATATGCATTCCATGATGCTAGTGTATATGCATTCCATGATGCTAGCATGATGAAATGCTCTTACATCATATAGTATTTTCTTCCAGAAAAATGCTGCCTATAGCTCTGCAATCTAAGAGTGCATGTCTGGGAACTCAGGCAAGTTCGGGACTATATCCGAGCCTGTGCCTTCTATAGAAGACCGGACAGCCTCAATGCTATCCAAGATTGCCAAACTGGCTTTTCCAGTCCCAGTTCTCCAATTTCCCGTTCAAGCCTGGTTTTCCTAAGCAATTACAATGCTTAGTCCGAAAACCCCCGCACTGAGTTTAACTTCCCCACGCCATTCTCATATGTCAAGCGCCAGACGAGAAGTACCATTTTAAACATCTTTGGTGTGACTAGGCCTGGGTTCGAACCAATGACCTACCGGTTGTGAGGCAGACGCTCTACCACTGCGCCATCACTCCGGTTATGTGATTCGAAGCACTTGCGTGCTTTTCTCCCCACTGTCACTTTGGCTGAGCCTGACAGATAAAAAGGGGGTATCGCTTGACCTCCGTTTTCTTTCGCCTGAGGCCTGAAAACTGTGGTCAGTATGTTATTCAGAATTCTAAAGGATGTCTCGACTTTGTTGGTAGTGAGTTGCATCCTCTCACTTTAACTCATAACATACATGC
>WIPJ01067789.1:100364-126771 GCA_018155075.1 Cassiopea andromeda
AAATACATTATCAATGATTGTTTCTGAGTTATTTGAAATTCTAGTTCGATGGGTTATACATGGAAGAAAAGTATTAGAGAATAAAGTATGCATGAAGTCAAATATAGGTGAATGGAATCATAGTTTAGCAAAGTAATAGTAAAGTCCCCAATGATAAATACTTGTTAGTTTGTTAGTTGTGGAAGATTCATGTTAAAATGCAAGATTAATATGTATATATCAGATCTAGGCTTCTATATATGCAACAAAATAAGAACTTTTTAGTACTCCTGTTTTTCACTTCAATCCCTACAGTTTCAACTCCGTCACATTTTATGGTAAGGTCATCACGTTTGCTAGATGAAAGAGATGTCTTAACGTAAAGTGCAACTCCTCCATTCTGAATCAATGATGTAGTTTCATTAGATCCACATTGCGAACATCAAATTGTCTTCAGAAAAATCAATGGTTCAGTTCCCTCTCCTCCTCCTTACAAAAGAACTATATGGAAGTATTCTTAAACTAGCGTGTGTTTTATAAGGACATGTGTGAATTATTTTGATTGGCAAGATTTGTTATGTGGCCTAGATCCAGGAGAAATGGCTGTAAGTGTTACGGAGAATTTATTACGAATTTTGACTCTTTATATACCAAACAAAACTATAAAATTTAATGATAAGGATGCACCTTGGATCATTCCAGAGCTAAAATCTGCCATCAAGCGCAAACACAGGGCTTTCAGAAAGTATATTAGATGGATGAGAAATCACAATGACTGGAAGACTGTGAGGAAACTTCAGGCTGAAAATTCCAAGAATATTTTGGATGCGAAAAATAGCTACTATCTGAAGTTGGGGAAAAAATTGTCTGACCCTTGTATAGGAATCAAAAAATATTGATCTGTGTTTACTAGGATGATTCAAAAGAACAAATTTTCAAACATTCCACCACTTCTTGAAAATGGACTTTTTGTGACAAACATTGATACCAAGGCAAACCATTTCAGTGATTGTTTCGTCAAACAGTGCTGTGCAATTACAACTGAAAGTACACTTCCCAGCTTTCTGCCGAGAAGTGCTCCGCGATTACAGAATCTTTTGGTAGACAGGGAATGATTTCTCCAAATGATCCGCACTCTCGACTCAAAAAAGCACATGGTTGTGATGACGTATCGATTTCAATGATTAACATGTGCGACACCTCAATTGTCAAGCCATTGTGTTTGATTTTTGAAAAGTGCTTGGAAACAGGAGTCTACCCTTCCATTTGGAAAAAAGCTAATGTTATGCCTGTGCACAAAAAGAACAGCAGACAAAATAAGGAAAACTATCGCCCTATCTCGCTTCTGCCAGTATTTGGCAAAATATTTGAAACCTTGATTTTCAACTCAATGTATGAACACGTCTATAATCATGGTTTCATTACACCTAACCAATCAGGATTTTGGCCTAATGACTCTGCTATTAATCAACTAATGTAAATAACTCACAACATTTACCGTGCTTTCAAAGAGAAACCAAGTAGGGAAACTAGGGCAGTATTTTTAGATCTGTCAAAGGCTTTTGATTGGGTCTGGCATGACGGATTGATATACTAATGTTAGTGTAAAGGTATATCTGGGAATTTGCTAACCCTTGTGAAGAACTAGTTAACAGATCGTAAACAGCGCGTGGTGTTAAAAGGGAAGAGCTCGAAATGGGCATCAGTATCTGCAGGTGTCCCGCAAGGCTCGGTTCTTGGCCCCTTATTCTTTCTCATCTATATTAATGGCCTAACTGAAAATATAGCTGGTGGAGTAAACTGTTTGCCGATGATACCTCTCTCTTCTCAGTCATTGAAACTGAAACTGCGCAAGCATTAAACAGCGATCTCGAAAAAAGGTTACCTGGGCGTGGTGATGGAAAATGACCTTTAATGCAGATAAACCAGAAGAAGGTCTGTTTTCTTGTAAGCAGAATAAGCCAACCCACCCAAATCTTAAGCTTGGTAGCAGTGATATAAGTGCAAAAAGTGAACACAAGCATCTTGGTATGATACCTGATTCCAAATTAACTTTCCAAAGTCATATTAGAGAAGGTATTGTTAAAGCAAGGAGAGCCATTGGCATGATATGATATCTTTCTACGTATGTTTCTAGATAGGTTCTTGATGTGATATATAAGTTACAATTAAGACCTCATCTTGACTACGGTGATATAATCTACCACAAATTTGACCCTGAAATGCGCCTTACCTTCACACAAAGGCTAGAACAAACGCAATATCTTGCTGCGCTAGCAGTAACTGGAATGTGGAGAGGTAAAAACAGGCAGAGACTGTGTAATGAGCTAGGTTGGGAATCGTTGTACCACAGACAGTGGTATCGTAGATTGTGTCATTTCTTCTCCCTTGTCAAATCAAAATCACCCGAATATTTGTATAGTGAGCTACTCCAAGAGCGACAATTACGGTATAGCCTGAGAAACCCCATGAGTTTTGAACAACCAGTCACCAGAACGGCCCGTTTCGCTAGCACGTACGTCTATAATGCGTTATTCGAATGGAATCTACTTGACGATGAGACGAGAAACTATAAATCTCTGCCTCAAGTTACAGATAAACTGCTTAAATTTAGACCACTGGGAAACTCAACATACAAACTTTGGGACATTTCAGGTGTCAAACTGTTGACAAAACTTCATGTGCAGTTCAGTGCTCTAAATGATCATTGCTTTATACATGCCTTTAACTGCCTCAGCCCAGTCTGTCCTTGTGGTAAAGATAATGAAAATAACAAGCATTTTCTCCTGCATTGCCCCCTATACGATATACTTTGCAGAGATCTCTTTGACCAGCTCTCTGATGTCCCAGGCCTAGATATTGCCAGTATCAATAATATGGATGAAGATACTCTCTGTCATCGACTTGTGTTTGGAGATCCATCTTTTGTTACTATTGAACATAGAGTAATACTGGATGCAACAATCTCATTTCTCAATAATTCTGGCCGATTTGATTGATAAAACAATGGCATATTAGCAGCAGTGCAGTTCCCTGTTAGCTTTGTGTTTGTGTTGTGTTTACTGTTTTTGTTCCGCATGCTGAGGTGGATTTCTGGAATGGGACAATACCAAAATATTTCTCGTTTTAAACCTTCCAGACGAAGAAAAAAGAGGGGAGAAAAGAAAAAAGGAAACAGAAAAAAAGGAACAAAAATCCCTTTTTTTCTCTTTCCCTTGACCAGCAATCTGCCTTGGCTCTGTTGTTCTGTAGTTTGTCATGTCATCTATCTTGGTTTTGTAGTTCTGGTCTTTGTTTTGTGTACTGAAGATTAATTTGAGTTGTGAGTGCCATCCATAGTGAAGACTGGGTGACCTAAAGTCTTTCTTCACCATGGATGGTACAGTGGAATGTAAATGTAATATCTGTAGGTTTGTTTTTAATCTTGATATAAAAAAAGAGAGATTAACTATTTCACCTCGATGCAGAGAGATGCTGCTTATATTTGTATGTAGAAGTGAGAGCTGTTTTGCGTTAGACTTTATTGCAGCAAGCTCAGGTACATTGTAATATCGTGAGTTGATCTCTTGGGGCATTTGCTCATCAACATCGCATCCACTAAGGTAAGGCAATCTCATGAGGTCTGAATCTGAGCTAAAACTAGGCATATCATCGATCTTTGGTAGCAATTCATATTCTTCTTTATGCAACAGTACTTAGTAAATGGAAAAAAGAGAGCTTTGGTTACATATACAGAAAAATTCAAGCAGGCAAGCGGCATTGTAAGGTAACAGTATTGCTGGGGGCTATCATGTGAGACTCATCAAAGATAGGTAACTCTTCTGAGCTAAATTTCATTCATGGAATATCGATCAAAACATGTTTTTATGGAGTGAAAAGTCACTGGAACGCCACACAAGGTGAAACAAGGTGCCAACTACTTTTAATTATGCAAAAAAAGGATTTTCGTATGCGTGAATTAAGGAAAACAAATCAAGGTCACCTACTGCAAAAAAGTCAAAGGAAAAATAGTAAAAATGAATATAGCACCTAATTTACGGCAACTCAACTAGTATTTATTTACTATATTAGTTTTTTAGGTCATCTAATGACTCAAACTATTTATACACACCAAAAGTATACCAGCAAAGTCGGCAATGTACATCTGCAAACACAAATGATTCCATTTTAGAATTCAATACTTTGTTAGCATTTTGACGGATCTCTCATCGCCTAGCCCTTACATCAAGTCATATTATATATTTCTGGTTGTTCTTCATTGCTCTACAGATCATTGTTCTATGACACCAGGTAGCGAGTTTCACAATCATCTGTCTGCTTTGTTTCCCTTTGTAGTTTATGATTTTGCCAATTCTATGTGCATAGTCAACTACATCATCTGGAAATTCAATGCCGAGCTCTACAAAGTCAATTTTATCTTTTTTTAGACAATCTTCAGTAGACTCTTTTTGTCCTGCTGATGGTAAATCTATACCATCAATAAGTAGGCAGAGGCAGCATTGATCTTTCTTGGGATTGTCATTGGTCATACGTAGTTGAACGATATGGCTTTCTGTAACTGCTAGTCTATCCTCTAATACAGAGATTTTCTTGCTTTGATCCTCACTGGTTTTTAGTAGATTACTAATGCGGTCTTTCATTGCTACTGTAGTCTCTAATTTGTCAAACTGTTCAGTAATACAGTTTGTCCATCGTTAGACCTACAGGAGGTGCACCTGGAGGACTGGGGAAATCAGATTTAGCACAATGTGGCTTTGTCATTGCTGCTTTGCAGGTACAAACAGAGTAAATAAAAATGTGCTCATTAGAACTAGAGATACAATTATACAAGTCATACATAGATAGCATAAATCACTTCACACCATGCCACTTGTCGGAGCTACTTAGACGCTTCCACTATTGTCCAGTGTGCACTGCTTGACTTCCATAAACCAATGCTGTTTAGATCACAACAACTTATATATCAAGGATAATCTGCTCATACCCCAGTTGGGGTATGACCGTATAAACTAATAACAAGTTGTAAAATGAATTGGGGCTCCAGACACCAGCCAGTGGTATAACGGGAGTCCCATTTATAGTACAAAAAAAGTCAATAAGTATATCAAATCAATACAGCAACTGCAACAGATCTGTAAATAGCATTATGTACTGGAGGTTACTTTTCTGGTAACTAAACACCTCACATACGAACTTTGCACTATTGTTATCAAGATGTCTATTTGATGATTTGTTCATCAATGTTTCAGTCTTAGTCAAGGATGGTGATGGGGAATTTTTGATGTTATAATTGTTATTCCCTCTCGCTGGAATATGCCTTCTCCCTCATGAGGGCTAAGGCTCCAGAATTTTCCCGGTTCTGCTCAACGATTGGTAATTATAGTGTTTGAGACTCCTCCAGAGAACAATAAGAATTAGTTGCTTCGTTCTTGATTCACAAGTTAAGACTCTCTTTTTTATCATTTTACTTGTCTAAAATTGAATTGAATGTTTTACAATTTACGTCACCTTCCCCCCTTGATTGATAACAAGATCAATCAAGGTGAATTATTAAAATCAAGTTCAAGAAAAAAGTTAATAGTTCAATTTAATCATCTATTTAGTTCAATTCAACTAAGTGTAGTAATAAGTACATTGTCTGCAACTTTGTTCTGATTTTCTTCATCAGATGCTATATCTAGTTTTTCATCGACTTCCAGAGGAATTAAATGTTGAATCGGGTGTTTTACAGTTATAGATTTACCAGACTTATCCACAGTTTGAAGTTCAGCAGCTCGCACGAGATTGTCTTTGCTTGGTAAAAGAAGTACACTCTTTCCGAGTTTCCATCTTTGACAAGAAGTTTCTTCAACTGTTTCTTATTAGCATTGCATCTTTCATGAAGAGATGTTAAATATTCCCGCTTCCATTGCAAAAACATTCTAGACAGAAGCGTTTCAAGGTATTTTGATTGTTTCCTTAACATAAACTTATCCGAATTTGGATTGTCTGGCGTTATTTTCACTTTGTCAAGCAATCGTCTTCCTGTTATTAGACACGATGGTGTGAGAGGAGGCTCAGAAATATAGTCGTACAAAAATGTAAGCGGACGCAAATTTAGTATTCACTCTGTTTTGATTAAAACAGTTTCCAATTCTTCGTACCTTAAGCTTGCGTTTCTAAACAATTTCTTTAAACACAGTTTTGTGATTTTCACCATACCTTTGAACATTCCACCCCACCAACTAGCATTCGGACTATTGAACCTCCAAACAATACCTTTGCTGTTTACGAATATTTGCACAAAACAATCCATGAATGTCTTTCCGTTATCAGATAAAACTTGGGCTGGTATGCCTCTTCGACTTATAAATCGTCTTGAAGTGCATATGAAAGTGCTTCCTTGAGGGTCTGGTACTAGTTCTAAGTGTATAGCACGGGTACTCGTGCACGAACACAAGGCAATATAGCACTTGTACGATTGTTTGTCTTTGCTATAAATATCTCTAACGTACAGGGGTCCTGCAAATTCTATTCCGATTTGAGAAAACACTGCATCATCAGACACGCAAAATGGTGGTAGCGGGGGCGCACATGGTGAATCATACGGTTTCCCTGTAATTCGTTTACAAATTGAGCATTTTGACAAGAGCGATTGTATAACCTGTCTACCTCTTGCTATCCAAAACTCTGAACGTAACTACGTTAATGTTTCTCGTACCCCATTATGCTTTACGATTTTATGGCATTTTATGCAATCAATAACGTAACATGATGTTTCCTTGGCAACAAAACGGGGAATTTAGTTTCATACGGTAAGGATCAATTCTCTCTTTAGCGCGTAAAACTCCTGTTGAGTCCGAAAATACTCCAAGATTCGATTTGTTGCTGGAAATTGTTTGTCATCACAGAACGATTTTTGAGCCCCTTTATACCAAAGTGTTGTTGCCTCATCATAGAGGTCAGAGAAAAGCAATTCCTTGTGTGTTTCTTTCGAGATTTTTCGAAAAAGTAACGTGACAAACTTCAGTACTAAACTCGTTATTCGAATTAGTTTATCAAAACAGCTATAGTTCTCACAAGATAAAAGTGCGTTTATATCGGGGGTGTGCACATTTGCTGAAACCAAACTAGGTGTTGATTCATCAGAATCAATGAAGTTTGCTGTCTTGTTAGCTCCTTCAAATATTGGCCAGTCTTTTTCTGAGCTGTTTTCTTTCATTTTTGACACTGGTATGCCTCTTGAAAGGATGTCTGCAGGGTTATTTTGAGAGGGGCAGTAACCCCAATGCTGCTTAGCTACAAGATTCCTGATTTGAGTCAATCGGTTTTCAATGAAACATGTTTGTTTTTTATGTTCATTATGAATCCAGTATAACACAACGTTTGAATCTGACCAGCAAAACCATTGTTCGATACCGAAAGAGTTACAAATCGCGTTTTTTATGGAATTTATCAAGTGTGCTAAAACTACGGCAGCCTTTAGCTCTAATCTTGGTGTCGTTTCCTTTTTGAGAGGGGCTAGTTAAGATTTTGCTGCGAGTAATTGAATAATTGTTTTGCGGTTTGTAACAGCTCGTAAATAAATTGCAGCGCCATAAGTAATATTGCTGGCATCTGAGAAACCATGGAGCTCAATTTTTATTATGTCATCATGCATTATATCCGACAGAACACAAAGATCGATATCTACTAATGCATTCTCTGCTATGTGCAGCATTAATTCACCCCACTTATGAGTACTTGACTTTCATTTTACAGACATCTTGACAAATCTGTTTTAGTGGTACAATGATGGGTGATATTATCCCGAGCGGGTCGTAGAACCGAGCGATAGAACTTAGATTAGAGCGTTTGGTTACGTGTTCTAGCGACGCTTCAGCGGTCATGACTGACAGATCGAGATTCATTTTGTCAGAGTTTTGATCCCATAAAATGCCTAATACTTTCATTTCACTGTTCTCTTGTAAAGTTGTTGTTTCTAATCTCCTTTGCATACAGTCCTGAGAAAAAACTGAATATTCTGCCTTTTGAATGTCGTTGAGAAGCTCGGGGCAGTTCGAACCTCATTTGCACATGTTACACCCACCAGATTTGAACGTTTCTTTTAGTTGTTGATAAACAAGAAAGGCTTCATCTTTTGTTGAACATGAAGAGGCGTAGTCATCGACATATAGAGAGTTAATTACATTTTTGTGAACTCTGGATCTGACTACTCATACTCTGTCAGATGGTGTCGAATAGTCGCATTTAACATATAAGGAGAACAAGTTAATCCAAACACAAGTCAAGTGAATCTGAGTTTAATTAGTTTTGGATCTTCTGGTTCAGAATCATGTACCCATAAGAAACGTAGTAAGTTGCGCTGGTTAGGATCGACTGATATCTGCAAGAAGGCTTTTTCAAGATCTCCAATTAGGGCTATCTTCTTCATTCGAAATCTCAACAATACATCCAAGATCAAGGGCAAAAGATTAGGACCAGGATGTTAACCATCATTTACGCTAAGCTCCTCCGCAACTTTCGACCTAGCATCATATACTACTCCTAACTTAGTAGTTTTACGGTCTTCTTTTAAAACACCAGAATGCGGGATGTAATGTGATATTCCAGTAGAAATATCATTTTTACTTACTCGTTCAACTATACCTGAAGTAATTTGCTCTTTAATTACAGTCTTATACTGCTCGAATACCTCAAGTTTCTGTTTCAAATGGCATAATAGAGAGTTTACACGTGTTTTTGCTAGACTATAAATGTCTGGAATTACAATTGTTTTATGCTTAACAGGTAAAGTAACTTGATAACGTTCTCCATCAAATTTAATTTTGTCTTTCATCAATTCATCGACTTCTATGGCTGTCGTATCGTTCTTCATACCTAGATTTTCAAACTCCCAAAACTGCCTCAGTTCACTATTACTTTCATTGTTTGCATCCTATACGATAGCACTAGTTTTCAAAATGTGATATACTGTTACATTTGAAGAGCAAGTATCTAACGCAGGAAGCTGAATAGGGCCGCTCAAAACAAAACCAACTCTTGTGAGAATTGCTGCGGGGCTAAATGGCTGCTCCCCCTGTACAACATGATCGAGTAAAACAGTATGAACATAGTCAGCTCCCATCATTACATCTACGTCTAAGTCCATGGATCCATCTCCCCAGTCAGCTAGGGGCAAGTTTCTTAGGTGCGTGTACATGCCTCGCGCTATGCTTATAGCTTGATTCGATAAAGGACTGCATATGACAGGTACAACAAAGGCGTTTATATATACAGTTAAATTGTCTGATCCTTTGATGGCTAACTGAGCAGTATCACAAGAAGTAAGTGTACCTTTGTCGTTTCCAAATTCCTTAATTACGACTTTATTGGACATAATGGTAGGAAGATTTAATCAATCTCTCAAACGTGTTGTAATGTAGCTTTTTTGCAAGCATGAATCTAATATGACCCTGACATTACAGCATTCAGAAGGATTTTCCACTTTATGAACCTGTGCTCTAGCTGTTTGCACTATTTTAGTTTGATTATTTATATGCTGCGAAGTATAAAGGGTTTTACTTACTTGTGAATTTTCCGCATTTGTCTGCAGCATGCTACGTGACAGCCGCACAACTGGTGCGGAACACTGACCTGGAGTGTCTGCGGAGTGAGCTTGAGGATGGTTGTCTGTAGTTCTAGGAGTTTCGGTATGTGAACCACATATCAAGGAATGATGTCTCCTTTGACAGTGAAAGCATCGTGATCTTGAGTTACAATCTCATCCAATATGGCCTAATTTTAGACACATGAAGCATCTTCTCAATTCCCGAAGGATTCTCTTCCGCATGTCCAGATCCGTCACTTTTGTACAACTTGCAGAAAAATGCTTATTACTGCAAAACAAACAGCTTGGAACTTGCTGACTCCTATTTTCAGAAACAAGCATAGAAACCATTGGTTGTTGTCTTCGGTAGGGTTGATGTTGACTTGCTTTACTTCCACGCCATTCCTTGTCGATTTAGCGGCTAGTACTAGTGATTGATGACAGTGCACATTTTTCTCTAAGAGAAACTTCTCCCAATCATTGTAATAGGCCCACAATACCCCATTCTTCTTTGAGTTCTCTGCTCTTATTGAGACTTAAGTAATAAACGTAATTCTGATTGGCAATTTTGACATAATGACAGGCGATATGACTGCACTATAACTATCACTTTTTATACAGATAGACTTCAAACGTCTTGTAGTTGTTTCTAACTTGTTGTATAGTATGCGTATTCCACGTAAATCGTCATTTGGGCATACTTTGGCAACTGCATAAATCTTCAATATGATGGTTTATTGCCGAACCGTTTCTTTAGTAATGATCAATGGAAACTAGCAAACGCTTATTTTGCTGCCTCAATGCCAATATCAGACATTGATAAAACTAACGTGGAGTTGATACTTGAGACAATGAAGTCAGCTACATATACCTATTTTCAGGATACTTATGGACTGTTAGACGATTCTAGTTCGACTTTGAGTACAAGTACAAGGACATGTCTAAATCAGCTCTAAAATCAAGTCTTAAATCCCTAAAAATGTCAAACATGCCGCTTGCAGAAATAAAGTATGTTGCAAAATGTTTACATTCTACATTACAACCAACTGATCATTCAGCATTGGCAGGTAAGAACCACAACATACAAATTCAGAAGAACATTTGGGGATACATCAAAGCAAATTGTAAACAGACCATGTCACCTTCACCAACCGTCAATTGCTCTACCTGCACACACTTTTTTGCAACTTGCTTTCGTAGCATTTTCCCTGTAAAATCCTTCAACATTCCTGATTGGATTCCCTCCATTGCTCAGCCATCCATTCCGTATGATGTAACTCCCCCATCATATAATCAAATCACAAAAGTTGTTCGTAGAATCCAAGCTTCGGGTTCTCCTTGTCCACTTGATAAAATCTACATTATTCCTTTCAAACGTTGCCCTTATCTCCGATCTTATCTCATTGAACTATTCTGTATAATTTGGACATCAAGAAACACGTCTCGTGTCTGGAAAAGGGCATGCACCATCCTCATATATAAAAAAGGTGACCCTTCGGATCCATCAAATTTTAGGCCTATTACCCTTGAGACAGTACCTCTTATGATATTCACTTCCTGCTTACAAGAGTGAATGTATGCTTTTACAGAACGCAATGGGTACATTGAACACAAAGGTCAAAAGCGCTTCCTTCCCAAGCTATGCAGGACTTTTGAACACACTGCTTAGCTTGCCAATGTAATCAATACAGCTAGAACTAAACAAAGGTCCCTTGTCGTCACTCTATCAGACTCTTGTGATGAATGTACGCCAAAATCATGGTGGGGGAAGTCTTCTTCAACTATGTGTAACATATTGTGCTCAACTACAACATAATAAAAATAAATCAATAAGCTACTAGCAGCTATTATGTATCTATCTATCTACGATGATGATAAGTACGATTATTGCAGGTTGATATTGAGGCTGTACTACAATATTTAGTCTATGAGAAGTACATATTCGAATCAGTGAGTTTTCTTTAGTGTCGCTGGGAGTTTCCCTGTATAACTCAGGGCCAAAATCGGATACTGACGGAAGTTCCCCACACTGTAGACAAGTGGCAGTATTTCTGGTACTGTTGAGGCAGGTGCAGTGTGAAGCCCTTTTAGAAGCACTATTAGAAATAAAAATTGGTGGCAACTGCACCCTTTTTTCACCTAGAAACACACATTTTGAGCATTGGTGCCCGCTTACAAAACAATGAAAAGTGAAGCTAAACTAAGAAGTAACTTAAATTAAAATTGCTCTATCTTAAATATAAAAATATGCATAATCTCAACAATATAATGCTACATACTATGGTAAACGGTTTAGTTTCTAGAAAATCGTTCAAAGCGCTTTTGATTACTTCCGTTGAAATGTGTAACAACATTTTCGTAAAAAGCTGGCTGTTTTGCAAGCCATCTCCATAGGCTGTGCTCACCTTGAAGGAAAACCAGATGCTCGTTCCTGGTTTGCAGCATGCATGACCCCGATGAGGAAATGACTCGCTTCCTTCTACTGAAGACCCTTGCACAATGCACACTTGTCAAAGGGTTAACTGTTGCAATCTCGAAAAATGTCATCACTTGAGGCAGACCATCTGCAAGATCTGCCTTGTGAATTATGCTTAACAGATCCTGGATGCTTGCTGTTCCTTCATTCACAAAATCTTCATCTACAACTACAACATCTCTAACATCAAAGTGATCGTCATCCTGAATGCTATTTCTTGCTGACTATGCCCACCATCTTCATCTATTCTTCTGTGCTTGCCAGCTCTTGTTGCCTTATTTTCATCAGTGCCTCATCTCTCTCCTTTGTTAACTTCTGTAGAAGTATTGAACTTGCTGTGTTGGTGTGTAACACATAAAGATTATGCTCTACAGAAATAATGTTGCTGATAGCAAATGGATAGAGCAATTGACATTCGTTGATCAGTGCCTTGTTATCACCAGAAGTAAACTTTTGCCATGGGGCAATCTTGCATGGGTGATTGAGGTCCATCCATTTGAATTTGACACACTTTTCACACCTCTAGGCTATTTGCTCGGAAAATTCAACACAGATCCTTACTGCAACACCACACAATGTTTGTTTCCAGTCTTCCCGAGGCCCATTACTTTCTTGTCCATTGCTCCACCATCCTCCTCTACCTCTTGTCACTGGAAAGTTAGGGTCTGCTTTGAGGGTGTCCGCCCAGATCTGGTCAAAGTCCAAAACAGCAAGAAAATGTAGAATATCATCCAGCATGCTTCTACGTTGAACAGCATCCAATGATCGTTTCTGCATCATCTTCACTAGTGGGGTGCAATGGTCGACGATTTCCTTGTAACATTCAACAAGAGAATAAAGTTGATATTCTGGATATTGGTGACAAGACCTCTCACTGTTGTTTGAATGTCAATATTTGCAGTTCTATTTGTTGAATTTTCTTCCAAAACTGTGCCAATAGCCTCATAGTGAGAATCGATTGCACTGACTACTAACTCACATGAGAGCCATCTTGTGTCACCTGGTTTTGGAAGGTTGTAACCAAGGTACTGTGTTCATTTAGGGCTGCTTTGGAAGAAACAATGTTTTCCAGTGTTCCAAACAACTTTGCAACTTCAATACTCTTGTTGGCTGATTGTGCTGCACATAAAGACATCCTATGGGTGATACAGTGGTCAAAATAGGCATAGTTGAAAACATCCCGCACTTGTTTTTGCACCCCGTTAAACTCTCCACTCGTGGTAGGATCACCATCACAAGACTGGCCAATGAGTTTCTATTTGGAGATTCCAGGTAATATTTTGTATTGCTCCAAAGTTTTCAGCAAACAAATGCTCAGACCATCAGCAGATTGATCTTTGGAGGCATCAACAAGACCAAGTAAATATTCTTTACTGTTTACATCATGAATTCGTCTGACAGAAATTGCTGACTGTTCAGTGTTGCTTAAATCACTAGTATCATCCATCATTATAGAGACAAGTCTGGATTTCATCACTCCATCAAAAATGTCATTCCTAACTTCTGTGAAAACTCAATCAATTGGTTTTGTAGCTCATGAGAGGTGTATATGATATGTTCTTTGTCAAGAAATGTCTGTAATTCATGACTGTATTTGCCCAAAATGTCTATAAGGTCTAAAAATTGTCCGTATTTGCCAAATCTGTTAATTCGCTGTGACCACGAAAGTCAAGACCGTGGGATGCAAGTTATGTGGCAACTTGTATATGATGTTTCATCATGACTGAGTATTGATCACAATTCAGAACCCAATATTTACAGTACCGTAAATTCCAGCGTATAAGTCGACCCGGCGTATAAGTAGAGGTCTATAACTTTGGCCAAAAAATCCTGATTTTGACATGTACCTGCCGTATAAGTTGACTCCCTTCTCTGGCTCAAATCGCTTGGTCAGAATATTCCAGTCGGCATCAGAGGCGAGGCGTAGCCAAGGAAACATAGTCAATAATCAGCTGCGTCATCAGCAGACTTTCTCAGACGGTGTAATTTCTAAGAATTCTTATTATCCGGTGTGATGTACCGGTAGTTGAATGATGTTCTTTTATCGGGTGTGTCTGACCATGCTACGCTTAGCTAGGAAATTACTAGTAGACCAATCAGCTCTGAATAAATTTTCAACTTTCTATCCAATTTAGTCGGTTACAAATTTTTACATAATCATAAACCGTTAAACAAGCAAGATGTCCGGTCAACCACAAAGAGTAGCAGTAGCGCAGCAGCCCGGCACTATAGCATAAGTGAACAATTGGTCAGAGATTGGAGGAAGGCAGAAAAAACTATCAAAGAAATGCCCTCAACCAAATGTGGGAATTGTGGGCAAAATCAAGAAAAATGGCCAAGATTAGAGAAGGAAATAGCGACATGGGTGCTATCTGAACGTCAATGTGGCAGAATCATAACAAGAGCTCTTATTCGACTGAAAGCTTTACAATGGGCAGCTAAGAATAAAGAAGACGGCCTGAATTTCAAGGCAACAGTTAGTTGGTGTTCCAGTTTTATGCATCGTCATAATCTGGTCATTCGTCAAAAGACAAAAATTGCTCAACGGCTACTGAAAGATTTAGACCACAAGATCACGCAATTCCAGACCTTCGTCATCAATCAAAGAAAACGAAATGAATACAGTATGGCACCCATTGGAAATATGGACGAAACGCCCATGTTGTTTGATGTCGTCGGCAACACTACAATTAATAAAAAAGGCGAGAAGACAATTCTGGTGAAGACCACAGGGCATGAAAAACAACATTTCACCGTCGTATTGGTCTGCCTCGCCGATGGAACGAAACTGCCACCAATGATAATAGTTAAAAGAAAAACTATGCCAAAAGACAAGTTTTCCGCCAGGAGTCGTGATTCATGTACCAGAAAAAGGATGGATGGATGATAATGGATGTGTTAAATGGATTAACGAAGTGTGGGCCCATTGGCCGGGCGCCATGCTTAAACCAAAATCATTGTTAGTGTGGGACATGTTCAAGTCACATCTAACGGATACTGCGAAAAAATTAGTAAAATCAAAAAAAACAGATATGGCGGTGATTCCAGGTGGATTAACATCTGTATTGCAACCTCTGGATGTATCCTTAAATAAACCATTTAAGGATTCTATGGGCACCAAGTGGAATGAGTGGATGGCATCGGGTCAACAAACTTATACTGCCGCCGGAAATATGCGTGCTGCATCTTTGCCTACAGTGTGTCAGTGGGTAAAGGATTCCTGGGACTCTATTGATCCAAAAGTCGTTGTCAACTCAGTCAAAAAATGCTCAATTACCAATGCGATGGACGGTACGGAGGATGATATGTTATGGGAAGAGGATGACGATATCCCCACATCATCAGTGGAGCAAGACATTATTCCAGAAGAGGATACTTACGACAATTTGAATGGTGAGGAATGGGACTTAGTGTTTAATCGATCTCATGTTGAGTAGGATTAAATGAATACCTGTGTCACATCATCTAATTTTGTTCTGACTTTCTGTTCGATCGACCTCATGTTGAGTAGGATTACAAGTATTTTACTATTATTTTTTAACTAATTACTTACCGGGGTCTATGTTATAACATATAATTCTGACTTGCGATGGTTTCCTCAATCTACACTTACTAGAATTCATGCCATGGAAAATGTTACCGCCGTATACGTTGAGGATGAATTTTTAACCTTGAATTTTGGTGTCAAGTGTTCGACTTATACGCCGGAATTTACGGTAACAAGAAGGTCTGTTAGGGACAGATTTTACAAGCTACTGGAAAAGAAAAGTGACCAAGTGCCCCCAATCTGCACAGAGATTGGCAGTGAAATCAGGACTGAACATATTGAAAATAATGTGAAGCCAGCTATCCATGCTGCTGCTTGCAGAGCCAATCACTTACACAACATGTCACAGCCTGAATTGAAGCAGAAAAGTTCCACCATGGACAACAAGATAAGTAAGTCCCAAAATACACTTTTTCGGAAGGATTGGTGGCTACATGCTCACTGTAATTGATGATGCAAAGTGTGGATTCCTCTACTGTTGTTTGTCAATGATCGTTGCATTGAGCTGGTGGTCTCCATGTTTGCTTAAACACTGTCAATAGGGAGGTTTAGATCCAGTACAAGTACAAGTTTACAACTGTACAACCCATCTGTGCACATGTGGTGGGAATCACCACTGAAACTCGTTCTAGCACTAGATGTTCAGTACGATATTTTCAGCAAATCTCGTCCTGGACTGAAGGAGTTGTAATTTATTGCTTTCTATTGAGTTAATTGATTTTTGGCCGAAAAATGTCTGAAGAAAAAGGTAGTACGCAATGAGAGCTCTTTCTATGGAAAAGAGAGCATGATATATGATTGGTTTGAGAAGTTGTTGTCATAGAGCTATACATCCATGAACCCTTCTCGAAAGAAAGAGGAAACGAGTGGACACTAATTGGGGAGACTTTGAACAAAAGTCATAACCCAATATGTAAAGAAACACAAAGGGCTCTTAGGGACAGAGTTTACAACCTACTGGATAAGAAAAGTGACCAAGTGCCCCCAATCTGCACAGAGATTGGCAGTGAATTCAGGACTGAACATATTGACATTCAGTAACATATTGAAAATCAGTTGATGCCAGCGCAGGAAAGTTCCACCATAGACACAAGATAAGTAAGTCACAAAATGCACTTTTTCGGATGATTGGTGGCTACATGCTCACTGTATTTGATGATGCAAAGTGCGGAACCGTAAGTGCCTGGTCGTGGCCATCCCATGAGGCTGCGTTTCAGAGAGGAAAGCAATTCCTTGACAATGTAACAAGTCAAGAGTTCAGTGAAGATTTCAGATATTCATTTCCTGCAAGTCATGGGATATGTTAGATTGTATTGTGAAAGCAGATGCAAGTCAAATGAGAAACACTTGACAAACTGCCTGGCAATTTCAGCAAGAACATATTGGTCAGTGGATCGCATGCAAATACACAATGACCACTTGCAGGCAAACCTTATTCACCCAGATTGAAGTGATTCCTTGTATTTTCTTGGATTTGGTGAATCAGAAAAGTGGGGGGCCAAAGGCTACCTGGCTGCACGTAAGCAGGCATGCAAGTCGTTGTTGTGGGAAGACGTATTTGGCCCACTTCATCGGCGTGTTATCTAGAGTTCTCAGTAAGCGGCTAGTTCCCAATTCACTGATTCTTTGACTTTCCCAATACCAAACTACATTAATGGTAAACACACGTCTTCTGTGTGGAACCCACCTCTCAACTGGTACAAAACAACCGACTTTCTCATCAACAAAAACATTAGTGTCAAGCAAATAATGACACTGAAAAACGTGTGATGAGTTATTTTCCACTTGTGTTTCACCGACGCTGCCTCATTGAACTAATCCAAGTATACTGTATGTTCTTGGCAGTCAAAAACCAGAGTTTCCAGACTATTGCTCACCAGAAAGAAAAGTCACCATCACTGGGGAAAAACTCCTGCCACAAACAGTCACGTGACTTTGACTGACCGCTACCTTGTCAATACTTCCCTAGGAATGTGTCATTCATTCATCTCAGCTCTATACTCAGATTGCAGCACAAGTGACCAGCCTATCTCTGTCACATAGTATGAATTATTTGAATAAGTAAGTACATTGCATGATAGAAATATCCATTCTATTGTAGTAAGGAAGATGGTTTGAAGTTGGGGATTCTTCTACTGTTGTATTTCAGTTATCGTTGCATTGAGCTGGTGGTCTCCTTGTTCTCTTTAAAACTGTCAATATGGAGGTTTAGATCCAGCACAAGTTATTATCCAGTACAAGTACAAGGACAACAGATTCTTCAAATTATTGTTACTACGAGCTCCACAACTTGCATAGATTCCTTGCTATCCTTTGTAAATCTTTCAGTAAGTAGCAATGGAATTGCTCCGTTTATTGTTTAACACTACTAATAACCTTTTATGTCAGATAAGTAGTGGGTGGGGGGCATTAAAGTAGAATTATCAATGTGCAGTGATAAGTAGAATGAAATATAAGCATGTAATCAAGGGTGCAAGCCCATAGAGCAAAGTGTCTCAAGTCGGGGGTATGCTCCCTTGGGAACCACGATGCAATGCTGAAGGGGGCACATAAGACCTTTTGGAGCTGGCATACTTACACACATTTTATAGAAAATAATCCTATCTATAGTGGGTGGGGGGCATTAAAATTTTCTCTTCCCATGAGGAAGGCATACACAAATAACTGAGAAGCACTGCCCTAGAAGGGGTAAGGGGTTGACACCCTCTTATGAGCAGGCAGGGTATGGTAGTTTTTCCTTAATTAGGCTTTCCAGTTTTCTCAAGAGCTAATAATTCACTTTAATATTTTTTACCAACATGCAATATAGAGATATGCACTGCAGTGGTGTTTGAAATCTATTTGCCCATAGAATCATGTGATCAGCTGAGTTGATGCAAACACTAGCACTTTACACTGGGAATACATCATGGCACTATAGTACTAGCAGGCCACATGGTGGCAATGCCTCCACATGGAAACTAGTAAAAGATGGCCCCCCTTGTAATAGTATGTAACTGGAAAGTTGCAATATAAATATGGCTCTTGCCCCTCCAGCATCATTTTACAGGCAGGTTTTGTCCTTTCCACGGCATTTCCACAAGTAATACAAACATGAAAGCACTTTCTCAAATCGAAAACAAGAGCATTATACAGCAAAATATTTTGTCAAAAATAATAATTAACTTAATGAACCATGTTTACTAATTACTAAATTGAAGAAAAAAAATTTAACAACATATGTTTTCAAAAATGATAACTAAGTCAGTAAAAAACTTTAAATTAGTTTCAGGATTACTTCTAATGCAAAAATAGGACAAAATATGCTGTTCAAAAATAACAATGAATGTACTAAAGGTTTCTAGTTCGTTTCCCCAAGTAATGCTAATGAGATGAATATTAGTTTCTCCTCAAGTAACATCAGAAATGAGACGCTATGGTTTAACTTTACTAGGGATAACTTCTCCACATATCAGCTGCAAATTTACTTCATTGAATGTGTTGAATATATCTGACAAATAAGCAATGTCATCTTGGATGTGTTTTAACTTGTCACAGAGCCCATGATTAGAATCCTGGAAAAATTCTACAACTGTATCAAACAAAGAATAGAAGCATTTCAGGCAGTTTCCCTTTGACAGCTATCTAACTTCTGTGTGTAGCAATAAATGTTCAAACTCTTCATCATTATCAATGCAAAGTTGTCGAAAAAGTCTGGAATTGAGAGAATGTGCCTTGATCTTATTTACTGCTGTGACAACAGTATTCATTGACTTGTGAAGTTGACCATTACATTTTTTGCTACAAGATGCTGCCTGTGGATTACACAATGTACCGTTAGCACACCTACCATGGATGGTGCTCCATCTGTTGCACATGCAAGACTGTTAGAAAGTGGCATGGTTTCTCTTTGAAAACATTCTCAACAACAGTGAATACTGGCTCTCCTTTAGTGTCTGTTTTAAGCTTTCTTGCAAATAAAAATTCTTGAACCAACTGTTCATCTTTAACAAAACGAACATATGTGAGAAGCAAAGATTCATTTCCCGATTGAGTGGACTCATCTAACTGCAAGCTAAACTCTGCTGTAGCAAGAATGTTGCACAGTGTTTCTTCAATGTTCACAGCCATTTCATCTACCCCTATTTGAACTGAAATATCACTGAGAGGAATAGCCTTTATGATTTGGTCAGGTGACTTATGTAAAACTGTATGCAGGACTTCTCTTACCGCAGGCAGAATAAGTTCCTCCCCTCCCTGATCGTATGAGATTTACCAGATCTAGCAATCAGCAAAGACATGTTGTCTGCTTTATCAGGGTGTATTTTTATCAAATGTTCCACTAGGTTTCGTGGCTTTGTTTGAAACATAGGTTGATGTTGATTGTGTGGTGCTGATACAAATCCTTAGTTCAGATATTCCACACTGTACTGCCTACACTAACAAACCCAATACACAATCAAAATGTAAACTTGTATACAAATCAAGCCAATAAGTCAACCCAAATAAAAACACCATCGAGCAACTTTGATCGCGAACGCTAGTTTTGCCTTTTTTCGTGCTGTCATCTCTCCTAACTCGCTGCCGTACCTCCCTTGCACCTGGCAATCAAAATAATACAGTGGCCTGTTAGGTTGCGGCACATATTCATGATTCGACTACCAACAATTTCAAATAAGAAACCTTTCTAACTTTCACTGCACCATCATGGTAACAGAAGAACATTCACATATTACTGTCACACTTTGTTTCAACTATTTACTTCACACTTTGTTTCACTTCCACCGCAAGCTTTTGCTAATATCAACGACATACTTTTGTTTCAAATAGTAATGGCACACTTTGGTTCACTTCCGCAGCAAAATTTCAATCACTATTAATGTCACACTTTATTTCAAATATTCCCTTCACAAATACCACATTGACTCATTTTCACAGCAAATTTTCTTTCAAAATAATGGCACAATTTGTTCCACACCCTAAATTCACTTTGTGGTATTAAATGCCTGTGATCTAATGAAGATAATAAGTAGATGAATGAATTAGAGGCATCTCACAGACCAGAAGCCCCTCCAAGGATGCTACATTGTTGCCATGGAGGGGCTTGCGAGTCTCAATGACCTCAAGAGCACTGCTGGCGGGGCCTTTATGGCTATGACAGGATTTCCCATGCCAGACTGGTCTTGTGGGAGGGACCAGACAAAATTCATCCAACCGTTCCTCCAGGTTTATGGGAGGTTGAGCATCTGGCTAACAACCAGATCTTGTAAAAAACATTACGTTACAGAAACAGCAACAAACAGTTCTTTGCCTGTTGGTGGTGATATTCCAGAGCGACAAAATGGAGCTAGTATGACTGGCAGCAGTGAAAGCCTTTGGGAAGCTGCTGTCACGAAAATGGAAGTTGTAACTGCCAAACACAAAACCAGGATAGGCTTCTGGAATGTCCGAGCCATGTATGAAATAGGACGTCTAGCTCAAGTAACATCAGAAATGAGACGCTATGGTTTAACTTTACTAGGGATACGTGAATGCAGGTGGAGAAACTAATATCCCTACATGAGAGCAACTATCAGTCAGCTCTAATAGAATTCTCTCGCAAAACAGCAACCACATGGTGTGACTGTGTTTTGAGAGGAGATAGGAAGGTGATGAAAGAAGTGAAACTTTCTCAATATTACTATGTCAGTTCTTGACATTAACCGTCTGTCCAGCGTTTGCTGCGCCTTTTCCATTGCCCATACAGACTGTATAAGTTTGTTAACTTTCTTTTTGTCTCTGTTTAGCACAAACTCATAAAGCTTGCTGTCACCATCAGTCTTTCTCTTTTTTGCCAGGGCCAAGAGGTGCAATTTGGAGTCAACGCCGCTTGACGTAATGATGGTGGAGACGTCCAAGTCAGTCAATCATTTCCTAGCAGCTCTAGCATTTTTGCGAGATGTGGCGTTAGCTGTACACTATCGTATTGCTGGCAATGTCTTGGGGGCAGCAACTGACGATGGGTGATTTTCACTCTTACGGACCTCGGTATCCTCCTTTGTGACATACTGATATGCGGTGTAATACCCGGCATGGCCTGAGAAGTGAACCACCAAATTTTCAGCCTCTTCCAAATACCTTTTTACCATGCTCCAGCGCTGAAATTACCATCTTGTTCAGAAGGACACACATGTGAAAGTGGACGCCTTCATCTTTATGGTGCTCCATGCGACATGCCCACTGAACAATGAAGGCTGTTGCTACAGCTTCAAATGCTCTAGTAACAGTTTTGGCAAAGGACTCGTGGTCGAACCGTTCAGTATCTGCTTTACTGTATGTTAGCAAATATACTTTTCTTACAGTGTTATGATTTAGTGCAGCCGTTATTATTTACCAGGATCTACTTATTGTTATCATCGCTTTCTGTACCAAACTATTAGCTTCGTAGCACTAAAGAGAATTTGAATATTCCCGTCGTTTGCTTACTCTGATTACGGAAATATTGCTGGTGGTTCACCAGACGTATGTCAATCAATGCAATACGATTATTTTAATGCGTCTTTTCCTTGAAAATATTTTGGGGTTCCATGCCCCGCAAGTTAAAGCATTATTTATAGGGTGTTAATTATGATGTATCTATTTGGCAACAATACCCACAATACATAAACAAAAGCTATCACAACAAGGTGGATACTAGGAAGATAGCACTAGAGTACACAATTAATTGGTTACTAATCGCATCATTATAACCATAATAACAGTATAACAGTATATGTCTTAGTTTCTGTCATAGCCTCGTTTCCAATTTGTCACAACTTCCAAGTGCAGTCAGTATTTAGTTGCCTTTTAGGGGCTATGTTATTCCAAATTCTGATAAATTTTGAACACAAGTTTAGTGATACACAGGTTGCTGATTGCATTGTTTTCAGATAATAACAGTCGCTTTTTAGAACAATTTTAGGCTGGTTTACAGGCAGAGAGATAGAAAACTGGGGCCCACCCAGAATGACGTCATAGAGACGACTTACGCCATTGTTAACAGTACCATTGTGTTCAGCACCATCGATTACCCTATGATCAATAAACGCATAGCAAATATCACGTTAATAGAAAAATTTTGATAGCAGACAATACCCGCCAAAAGTCCTGGGACACTTTGCAACTTTTAAATCTGGACGGCACATTCGGCCCCCTCCTCCCCCAAACCAATGTTGGATTTTGAGTGACGTACATGCAATACCGGAAAAAGTGGTCGTGCACAATAACATCAAATGTCTCAGGAATAGACCAACATTGTATAAGGGGGAAGGGGGATGCATAGAACGCGTAGTGATTGAAATGATGAGAAGGCCATAGTTTTTCATAATGTTTTGAAAGTGTCCCAGGGACTTTTGGCAAGTATTGTAGTTATTGGAGGCACTCTTTTCAAACACCCAGACATACATAAATTGACCTGGGTATCACCAAATGGACGTGCCATTAACCAGATTGACCATGTAATGATCAATGGTACTTGGAGGCGTTCCCTACTTGATGTAGTCGTGCAAAGGGGAGCAGATATAAACAGCGACCACTACCTCATTGTAGCTTCTTTGAGGTTGAAACTAAGAAGTGCCGGAAAAAAGGACTCAGGGCCAACCAGACCAGATGTTAGTCGCTTAAGAGATCCCGAGTGCAGAAGCAATTCCATCTCAGCACTAAAAAATAGAGTCAATGCTCTCACAGCAGATAACACTAATGGACCATATGACAACACTGGAGAAGAGATAGACAAAAGCTGGTCTGCTTTGACGGCTGCCTACTCCGACATGAGCAGAGAAGTGTTAGGGCCACATTGAAGAAGGAATGGTAAAGAATGGATAAGTGCCCAAACATACGAAGTCCTACGCCACCGTTGAGCCATAAGAAAACAGAATCTCAATGCCAAGTCATCAAGGCTGCAGGAGAAATTATCTGCCCTGTACCAAGAAGCCAATAGAGAAGTGAAGCGCTCTGCCAGGAGAGATAACAGGGTTTTCGTTGAAGAGATGGCACTAAAAGTGGAAGAAGCTGCAAGAAGAAAAGATCAAGGGGAGCTATACAAAATTACAAAAACTGTGTTCGGGAAGTTCCACAATGACAGCAATGCCCCGGTTGTGGATAAACAAGGAAGGCTGGTTACATCAAAAGCAGAGCAAGACAAAAGATGGGCAGAGCACTGTCAGGAAGTCCTCAATCAGCCAGAGCCAGCACTTGCTGCTAAAGGTGAGTGCTCCAGAAGTCTACAGGTCAACATATTGCTGGAGACACCTACCCTGAGAGAAATTGAGGAAGCCATCAAAACCCTGAAAAACGGAAAAGCACCTGGACCACATATGCTTTGCCCTGAAATGTTCAAGGCCAACCCCAAATACTCAGCTAACACACTAATGAGACTTTTTGAATCAATCTGGAGATGTAATAAGGTGCCAGCAGATTGGAAGAAAGGCATAATTGTGAAAATCGCTAAGAAAGGCAAAAGAACAGACTGCAACAACTTGTGTGGCAACACCCTCTTGTCAGTTCCCAGAAAAATATTAGTCCAAATCATATATAAAAGAATGTGCACCACTGTCAATAATCACTTATGACAAGAACAGGCTGGTTTTCCAAAAGGCAGAGGATGTGTTGACCACATATTTGCAATGCGGAATGTCATTGAACAGTGTGCAGAATGGCAGAGAAGAATCTACATCAATTTCATTGATTTCAGTAAAGTATTTGATAGTGTGCACAGGAAAACGCTTTGGAAAATACTCATCGTTTATGGTATCCCTGAGAGCTTCATAGACATCATCAAGCTACTATGAAGGTGTCGCATACAGCGTTGGAAACAGTGACATCATGTTCGAAGTGAAGACGGGAATAAGACAGGGATGTGTACTGTCCACTTTGCTTTTCACCTTTGTCGTCGACTGGATACTATCCTACACCATTGAAGACAAGAAGAGAGGACACAGATGGAAACTCTCCACAACACTGGAAGACCTCAATTATGCCGGTGACCTGGCTTTTGTTTCCCACTCCCACCGTGACATGCAGGAAAAGACCAATTGTCTCAAATTATTTGCCTCCCAAACAGGATTACGTGTCAACTCTACCAAACCAGAAGTAGTGGCACTAAATGTTAACAACCCGACTCCCATAAAACTTGGTGATGAAGTTTTGAGATATGTTGATCGATTTACCTATCTTGGCAGTGTATTTACTAAGGGTGGAGGAGCAAATGAAGACATCAATAGATGACTCTCAAAAGCCAGAACAGCTTTCAGGATGTTGGAACCAGTATGGAGATCATCTCAGTACAGTTAGATCACAAAGATAAAGGTATACCAGAGTTGTGTTGTATCAGTGTTGCTTTACGGAAGTGAATGCTGGAATATGACTGACACTGATGCACACAAAGTCGACACCTTCCATACCAAAAGTCTCCGAAGGATCATGAAAATCTTCTGGCCACTGACAATAACAAACGAGGTGCTCCTACAGAAATGTGGAAGCCTGCCAATGTCACAAACTATAATGAAGTGTAGGTGGACATAGATTGGGCATGTGCTCCAACAAGACAAAGAATCTCTAGCTAAGACTGCACTGTACTGGACACATGAAGGCAAGAGGCGCCGGGGGATACCAAAGACTACATGGTGGAGAACGGTGGAAGCAGAAATGTGGAATGGAGGAAAGACTTGGGGACAACTGAGTTGGCTGGCTGAAGACTGCAGTGAATGGAGAAATTGTGTTGCTGCCCTATGTGCTTGGAGGCATAACAGGCAGTAAGTAAGTACAGACCTGAAGGTATCTCCAGTTATTCTATCTCGATGGTGGCACCTACAACTGCTACACTGCCACCCCCCAACTGCTCATTGTATGGCTACCGCCCCCTGATATCAAAGCTCCACCCCTAGGGGGGCACTAGTATTAAAGCATCTTGTTTCTACTGCATGCCACAGTCCTTACAGCATCTGCCTAGTCTTTTGGGCAGTTTTTTTACTCTATCAAGCAACATCTTGCCATCTTAAATAGACTATGCCACACATGCTCAACTGTATCATTCTGATTGAGGGAGTATGGTGCACAAGTTTCAAGCTCCTCACTCATAAACTCTCCTCCATTGTCACTGCACATGTGTTTCACATTGCCAAAAGGGGCAACATCAGCTTGAAACTGTTGCACTGCTTCTACAGTATCACTTTTCTGTTTGAGAAAGTAGACCTTGTGACTATCTGTAAAATCATTGATAAAATACTATGCATATTCAAAACCATCTGTTGTCACTGGCTCTACAGGACCAGTCAAATGGCAAAGGACACATTACAAAGACATTTTGCCCTACTGTTTGGCATTGCCTCTGGATTGGCACATTTTCCTTTGAATATATATGACACATTCATGCTGACCACTAGAAACATTCATACCCTTTACTACACCAGCTAGCCTTCACAAATCTTTGAACGTACAGTAGCCCATACTTCTATGCCAATCTGACAAACAACTTGCAGAATTTTGTGATGAAGAAATGCTGTTTAACTGATACATACTCCTTCTACTTTGTATGTCAAAAGTTGATCTGTTCTATGTTTTAATATACTTAACTCCTCTATAACGATTGATAGACGCTCCTCTGTCAATGGTTGCTGACACTGGGATTATATTCTGCTTATTGGAGGGCATTACTTACAATAACTTCATGAGGGTTTCTCTAGCAATGTATTAGGTCTACTACCATCAGCTAAGTCCATGACATGGTTATCAGCCTTATGTTTTCATTGACGTGTTCAAACTTACTATGATCTACAACAATATGACTAGTTGCACCACTATTGGGTAAAGCTGAACCCCCCCCCCATACCACTTTTATCAT
>WIPJ01067790.1:0-23764 GCA_018155075.1 Cassiopea andromeda
TGGGGGGGGGGGGGACTGTGATATTAGAGTTAGGTTAGAATGGTCAGGGTTTTGAAGCATGTTATGGAAGGCGTATCTAGTTTGCTTCTAGTTTGGCCAAAAGTTTTCTTCGAAAAAAAGGTTGTCCAGTACGACAGTTGAAGCTTAGTCAGCTTGTGTTTCTTTGATATTTCTTAATTTTTACCTAACTTTAGCCTCATTTTTCTCAAAGGCATGTTTCCTTTAAGAAGGAGCGTGCAGCATAATATCAAAGACTACAAGATTGGACAACCAAATCTTGACATATCTTGTATCCACAATTTCTAATGCACTGAAAGTTGCTTAAAAAGCTAAGGGATGGAAATTGACGTAAATCTAGTAAGATGAAGAACTCAAAATTTATGAGTGAAAAAGATTAATTATCATTTTGTATGGAAGCCTAAGCTTGTATCAGCACTTACTATTGTTTAGCATTAACATTCACTTCGAAAATTTATTATTACACGGCGAGCCTTTAGATTGCTAAACAGAATTTCAGGGGGGGGAGGGGAACGGAGTTCATGAAGAAATCAAGCCATTGCACGTCACAAATCTTTACCAATGCATCAAAAATTATGTGCCAAAATAATCTGTTATAATTACTGTGCCTAAAATTGGGGGTCTGGCTCTTTCACAAAATAGAATGACTTTATTTCCATTGCTGACCTTACTGCAGAGACAAAGGAAGTGACCAGAAAAGTCGTATCATTTGCAAAAGATGACATTATGACTCAAATGAAATTGAAATATTAGTTGGAAAAAGAAGCAGTCTCAAATTCTGAGAGCAGTTGGGAATTGGAATCTTTTAGAATAAGGTGTGCCTCACGTAGCATTTTCATAAATGGTTTCAATTTTCCAACTGGCCTTAATTTTTCCAAGTGGATAAAGATTGTGGGGGGGGGTTGTTACACTCCAAAACCTCCCTAGTATTTGCGTGCCTGAAGAAACTAAAAGTTACTTTTAAAGTTTAAAATTGCCTAAAAGGTGCATGGAAACTTGTGGATAAGCTAATGAGGGCAATTCGACTGTAGAGCCAACAAAAATTGAATGCGCTCAATCATAACCAGTGCTGAAGTGAAAGGAAAAATTATGGTGGTCACGGGGATGCGTCCCCTGGAAAGTGTTTTGGACCTCACTCTTTACATACTAGAGAAGGACTCTTGGACAAGAAGATACACAACATCTTTATAGAAAATAGCTGTTGATGTAATTGACTTGTATGCAAGAGCCTTCAATATATCTATTATATTTGCTAATTCAAAGTTTCATCCAATTAGCCATAAGCTTATAGGGATGCGCATGGGCATCACGCTCCTTCATATTCAAAATTGTAAGAAAATGGTAATGCTGCGGGAAATTTCATGGGGCATAGTGGGAAATGTCATGGGAAGCCTCATGGGGCATAGTGCTTTATGTGACCGCTTTGTCATTTTCACACTCGGAGTACTTGGTCAACTGAGCAAAAGAATCCCCAACGGAGAGTCTACGGGTACAGGCCCTATCTTCAATGTATCGAAGTTGGTGCAGATTGAGCGTTTTTCTGATGCCAACTACCTTTAATTGGGGAAAGTCGCTATCTTGCCCCCTAGCTATGCCATTGAAAGCATCTGCTTTGAAAAATGATCAAATAATGCTCTTCACGCAAGAGAGTACTTGTGATCTACTAAATACAACAAATAAATTAAAATGACAATAACAGTATTAAAAGAAGAGAAATAAATTGCTCATCTAGCACATAAGAACGGAATCGGGGCAGCAAGCATAGCAGAGGTCGCACATTGACATTAAACGTTGAGAGGGGTATGCCAAAGTTAATTAGTTTGTGGGTTTGTGATCAAAAACAGCAGTAATAAAATGTTGGGGCTTATGCAAAAATGACTTTTGACTTCAACATGTATTCAATTGCTCTTCCAAGCTGTTGTTCAGTACTCATGGTGCCCTATTTCAGAGATTTCCAGCACTGGTGGTCACATCCTATTGGGATTCTACTTTAGTGGCAGGGTATTGATCAATTTATTACTCTCCTGCGGCCTTGAGAGAAGTATTTGCTGCAAAAATGGGACGAAATAAGAAATTGCAGTTGAATCGGCTGTTCAGAAAGAAGCCGTGCACTGAGTATAAGAGTTCAGTCTTATGTTGAGATCTATCCTATTGCATCTAACATCTCTAGCTTGCCCGAAGTACACGTTTGAATGCTATTTTCTGTAGTATGATTCTTCTATTAGTCTGAGTCTTGGCAAAATGTGTCCTAAAAGCGAAAACACTAAGCTGTGAAGATTGCAAAAACTCGCGAAAGCAGGCTAAAACACTTTTTATGGATGATCTCCAAATCAAATCTACTCGGTCTGGTAAGGAAGCTATGCATCACTTTCATTAGCACTGAATGCATCCAAACTTTCAGAAACGTCTTTCTTGAATCTTCAATGTTGGAATTATCATGAGATTTTTCATGGAATTTCACTTAAATCTTGTCCTCTCTTTACATGTCAAAATTATCAATATTTCTGTTTATACCAATATGTGACTGTCTTGTCAGCATATTGATCGTGAAACGCTGTCAGAAGAGTCTACCATCTAGAGGAGAACACTGGTCGGTCTTCATATGCTTCAACTGTCTGAAATAATCTCTCCAATGCTGCATTGGAGCAAGTTGCGCACAGCAAAATATCATCGAATCAACTTCATTCCATTTCTCAACAACCAGCTCTGTTATAAATAGAATCGGTTTTCATCGGCAGTCAGCTGCTATTCCGACCTCTACCAGAGGGTGTGAGGTTACAACAAAACAGTGGCGGCTCGTGGTATTTTTCGCTGGGGGGGGCAAGTCTTTGAAACACTGGGTGTGGTCAAAATATCTTAGGAAGCCACACCCAAAAAATGACATTGGGTAGCATTACCTCCAGATTGCAAAATACACGTTTTCTTTTAAGAAATATATTATCTGGCTTCAAACTGGAAGTTTTTTAATATTTTGTCCAATACAGCCTGAAATTTTTCTTAAATATAGAGAATTCTGGTGATAAAAATTACCCAGCTTAGGCAATTATGATTCAAGAAAAGGATGTTCAGGTTTTTTGAGACATATAATGGATGCTAATTCCACTTTCTTTCTAGTTTTATAAAACATTTACTTACAAAAACAACTCTTTAACGTTACTGTTTGAAACTCAGCCTGCCTGTTTCTTAACTTTTGCCTACTTTCAACCTCATGTCTCTTATGGACATGTTTCTCATAAAAATGAATGTAATCAGAAAAATGATAAGAGACTTTATTGCTTAAATCTCTCTTCTGATGTTTAAGGAAATAATCAATTCAGGCAGATAATTTTCTGCAAACTATTTTGTAATTGAAGGTATTCATTCTATGAACACTACATAGTATAAATTGTCTAGAATGGTATACTTTTGTCCCAAAATTCCAAAGGGAATCTAGGTGATGTAAGCAGAACTATCAAATATAATATGTTGGTTTGCAATTGTAAAAATGCATAGAGGCTCTTGAGCTACTTAAAAAGACATTTAGCTCTTATATTCTTGAGCTGGGCAAACAGATTAATCACATCTTGATAGAAGTCAATTGAGAGCCAAAGCATTGAGTCTATCCTCAGACATCTCTCTATAGCAGTAGTGGCTGGTGACATTTTCTCTTGGGGGGTGGGGAAGTTTCCAAAAGTTGGGCATGGTCCAAATATTTTGGTGAGCAGACCCTAAATACTGTCATGACTTTTTCTGACCTATAGTGGATAAATAGGGTAGGGGAAGGAGGCATATTTCAATCATCTTGTCTCCTTAAGCATTCATTCTGAGGGTTGTGATAAATAAAAAAATCAAAACCTATGCACCTTTCATGATAATACTTTCAAGAGAATACTGTTAATGCAAGCAGATATAGGAAATATCAAAGTTTTTTCTACAAATGCTTTGATTTTCTTTCAATTTTAGAGGTCTTTGATTCAAGAAATGAGGGACTTAGCTCTGATACTTCTAAGTTGTGAAAAACATCAATTAAATTTTGGTTGAGGCCTGATCTAAGGCAATTTTGGCTAAAATTTTTAATATGTTTTCAGACATTGGATTTTCCAATGTAACTTTTTACTCTCAAAGGACTAAAACAATCCTGTTCATTCAAAAGGTTTAAATGGAATTGTGATGTTGACCCTTAGAAACAGTCCAGTCTCAGAGAAATTACAAGTTAGACTGGATTTTACAAGTTGGGGGTAATGGAACTGCTTTATGCCATAGAGGAATTTGAATGTAGACAGCATTAAGGAAAAGAAATTATTCACAGTATTTTCTACACCTAAAAACTAGAAAAGAATCATTCTCAAAAGGTGGTTGAACTGAGATATCCATTGAATTCAACCCTGAGAAATATTGTGATAATACACCATCAAAAACTTCAATATCACAGATATTTCCTCTCAAAGGTTTCAAATATAAATTAAGAATGCTATTCAAATGGCTAAACAATTTGATGGACATAGATTTTGCACCATCTGGTGGCATGCTACAAATTAACTGAAACAATTAAAAAATCCTCCAGACAAAATATTCCCTAACACTAAAATATTCTGAAAATGATGTGATAAATGAAATGTTTCCATTGCAATTAGTCCCAAACAACATTTGAGTTATAAAATCAAGCGATGCACCTAAATTACAATCTTCGCCGTGAATCACTGAGTACTGCCATCTAAAAAGCACCATAGAACTTGATACAGTCAATCGCCTTATAGAAACTGTCTTAATACAAGATCCTGTCGCAAGACGCAGGCTATTAGGGCCTAGATGATTCTCATCCAATACTGCATTTAATGACACAGGCGAAGAACTTTAACTACCTTCAACAGCTCAGATTGCAGTATTGACCAGTTAATTCAGTGATCAGCAAGTATTACTGAAGATTGCGAGTAGTTTAATCGAGATCTTTTGTACTAGCATGCTCGGAGAAAGCGTCCCTTGTATGCTTACATTTCAGAGCAGTTGTGGTCGTTGTTGTTGTTGTACCAGAGAGGGCAAAATGTGTTTTGCCCAAATTTCGTCAATTTCAGCCAATCGGCTACTTCTTTCTTCGGCATTGGGTTTTTGATCCTTGCTATTGCGCATGTCAGGTAGCCAATTCCAAGGGCAGAATCTAGTTTGCCCAGAAAATGACATCATTTTTTAAATGCTTACGTACGAGGCTCAAGTCAACACAATGAGAAGTAATCGAATCTCGCGCCCCTGAGTGCCTGGTTAAACATGCTAGGATATAACATTTTATATTTTTCTCACTGTTATAGCTTAATTGTACAGTTTTTTCTTTTCATTTATTTTTCGGTGGGGGGGCATTGCCCATAGTGCCCATTAGCACGAGCCGCCACTGCAACAACTGTTCCAAGGGCACAGGAGAAAACATTAGGTATCATTGCTCTAGTGAAAATGCCAGAGTTCGTATCCACATAGAGACATACAAAAGAGTTTGCATCAACATCGAGACATGCAATAATTGCATTAATTGTTAAACTTTGCATTTGAGTAGATTGTTCATTGGGCTCTGTAGTCCAATTCAGACTGATGTAGTGAGTGAGTAAACTGGTTTTCAAGATAAAATCAATTTTTATTCTAACCGATTAGAAAACAAGTATGAATACAGTACCTGAAATCCAACCAATTTGGATTCATCTCATTTCTTGGAGAATCTGTGAATAACGGCTTCGTGAAGTATCCTTTATTTCCCAATGAAAAAGAAGTGATCAATGTCCATACTGAGTTATTATCTGATTCAAAGTCGCAAAAGACTTTATAAAGTTGATTGCTTTGATCAAAGATATCATAAACGGCATTTACTTGTATTCCATTTCGGTATAAATCCTTGCAAGATCGCAAAGCTACAAAATGGAAGAAAGCACTTTCTTTTATTGACTTTCAGCTAAGGATATTTCCACTGGCAGTGCTAAATAATGTTTTCAAAAGTTTGGTTTGCATATTATTCTGTACGTATATGGTTGTAAAAACTTAGCTGGTATCTTTGAAAATGAAAATTAATGCTACAAACACTTTATACAAGCTACTTTCTGTTTGGTATGTTGAATTTGATATGTGTAGCTGTTCTTTTCCATATGGAATTTGTTATTATTCAAATTTTACAGTTCACTTAAAGGAAGCGTTTATCAACTTCGTCATATAATAACTGTCTTACCAATAAATTGGTTGCATTATATTATTTACTGAGATGGCTAAATAAGAAGATAAATTTTAGATACGCCTATAATAATATCTACCTGTATGGCACCTAACTCCAGTATACCCTTGTGTGCAAGTGCACTTGAAGCTAGCTATTCGGTCTTCACATGTCCCTCCATTTGCACAGGGAGTATTGTCACATTCATTGATATCTAATTGTGCAAAATACAGTTTCAGCAAATCAGAAGCTTATCAGAATGATAATGTATGTAACAACACAACTTCATAAATACTTACTGGACAAAGGAAAGTCATATTAAAGTTGTTTGCTTTTCGCAAAGAAGGCCCAGGCAACCAGATCTAAGAATAGCTACTCGCTCATCAAATTCGCGTCCATTTTCAAGTGTTAAGCAAAAATTTGGAACAATATCAAAGTTTGCATAGTTAGATTCTTTCTTCATTGCTCATAGAAAGGATTCTTTTTTGCTTTTGCGGATTGGACCCTTAGCCCCTTAAATCTTGTAAAAATAGCCCCATTCATCTGATCAACACCATTTTTAGATTCCAATGACGTCCTGATCCAATAGGAATTTTTTAACAGAATTTTTGTGTGTTGTTAATTCTACTATATGCGGTGTTGCAAGACAAGTCCTCAGCCTACTGACGTAAAGAGCGGTCTTCCAACTAACTGCGATTTCCAGAAATTAACGGAATAGGTTAGTTGACTGTTCTTTCTATGCTCATGCTAAACATTTATTTATCTATATTTTCAGACAAAACCCCTTTCAATCGTTCAATCTATCCAGGTCTCGCAAACGACCCTTGGTCGCTCGAATTTCGGACTCTGAAGTATATTTTCAGGGTTAAAGATAATAGTGCTAGATCTAGATCAGAGCTTTTCCTTTATGTAGATAATCGATTGCATATCATGCATGTATTAGATGCATTATATGCTGGTGGGATCGTAGACTCTTCTAATTACTTCAGGGTTGTTGCGATTTCCAGGTGGATCAGTTTATTACCAACCCTCTAATTTGTGAAGATCTAGAAAATATCCATCCTCCTAATTCCCCGACAGGGGAAAACTTAGAAAAGGGAGAAAGGTTAAGTGGATGGAGAGATAAGATCAAGTTTGTTGGTGTTAGATTTGAAGGTTGACAACTTGTAGGTTTCGGGGAAAACAGAGGAAAGCAATCTGTTCCCTAATAAGAAGTTCTTGGAAAGAAAGATGATTTGTGAGCTAAAGTTCCTGGATTAGGTAGCGTAACTTGGAAACGGTGAGATTGGATAGAGCTTGTGGTTGTTCGAACACGCCTCACTGGACCAGGAATGATATACTTGATCTCCATAGAGCAATTTCCATGAAGATGTCGGTAGAAAATGGAAAGATCTACAACAAGACGACGATTGGAGAGAGACTGGAGAGATTTGGTGAGGTTTGGATTGCTGATGAGACGGATTGGTTTAGATGGGACTTTTTCGAGAAACTGGAGAGACGATTTTGGAGCACCAACCCAGATATGAGAGCAGAACTCAAGAGAAGGTCGAATCTGAGATTTTTATATAGTTAACAGCTGAGGGGGGGAGAGAAATAGCTACGGGCTCCAGAAAGAAAGCCGAGTTTCTGAGATGCATGCTTAGCAATGGGAGGGATGTGGGGTTTCCAAGGTACATTAGATGAATTAAAAAGACCAAGCCACGTGAAAGAAGATGAAATGTACAGTTCACAGCCATTCATGAAAACTTTAAAAGAAGATCCACGACGAAAGATATCTTTCATCTTTATATATTTTACTATTTCGACATTCCAATAATTAGGCCTAAGCCAGTAGACATATACGTTGTTGACATAAACGATAGTCATATACGGTGTAAAGACATAAACGATGTTGATATAAATGATGCGTTTCGAGACATCTTGTCCCATCATCAGTAATAAACAGTGCTAACGGGAGGTTTTATAAACAGGGAAAAACAAGTGGGAGAAAAACAAGTGGAAATCAAGAAAGTAAATAACGGGAGACCTAAGGGTTTGATCGGGTTATGATCGGAAAGTCATTCATGGAGAGTGGCAAGACCTCTCTGATGGATATCTGGTAGAATTTTAGGGTAATCAATAGCATACAGCAAGGAAAGGTCGATATCTTTGATGAAAGCAGTAAATGAAACAACTTTTACTGAAATCAGAGAAAGATTATAGAGTCCACATAGCTTACATAGTGTTTCAAATGACTATCCATGATATAGCATGACAGAAACGTTTTAGAAATTGATGTGCCCTAAACTGCAAATACGACATGACCCATAAAACTTCAAGCTTGAACACAGTCATCCGATTCGCTGGATCCAGGCCTGAATGACAGAACAAACTTGACTAGGTTATTGCTGTATAAAACCTGGTTTCATGTTCGTAGAATATGCAAGATCATCATATGACACATTTCTAAAGAGAATTTCTTCTAACAGCTTGTTTTATGTTTTACTTGTGATAACTGCAATATATTGATGTGTATTAGGATAAAAATTCACGCATGCGCGTGGCTAGATGGCATGCGAGAGAAGTTTTTCAGGTTTATAAGCCTATGGACTCTTTAGTTGAGACTAAGATATAAAAACAAGCGACGAGAATCGGATAATTGCTACAACACATATTGCTTGGAATTGTGAGTGTCATTATCATGGCAAGTTACATTGGCGCTATTGAGCAATATGATGAGAAGGAGGACTTTCAGTGTTATTTGGATCGCCTTGAGCAATTTAAGGTTGTGAAAGGTATCACTGGAGATTGTTGCTATTAAAGAATATATTGTTGCCTGATAAGCCTGTTGACAAATCGTATACTGAGTTGAAGGAAGCCCTGGTCACCTAGTATGCGCCTTGGCCTATGGTGATTGCCGAAAACTATCCATTTTACAAGAGGGATCGAAAAGAGATTGAATCTGTGTCAGATTTTGTTGTTATGCTAAAGAAAGTGGCTAGTACATGCGAATTCAGCAACCTTTTGAATGAAGCTCTGCGTGATTCTTCTTGTTTGTGGATGACTGAGAAGAGAAAACGGTAAACGACGTGTGTTGACAGAGTCTGATTTGACGTTCAAGAAGGCTATAGAAATTGCCAGATCTATGGAATTAGCACGTAAAGATTGCACAGAATTGCAAACGGGCCGCGTTTTACTTGACCGTGCAGGGGCGTCCGTGAATAAAATAAGTACCTTGAAGAAAAAGTCGAGCCATAAATCTTACTGTAAATCTCACAAAGATGAATTTGCGGAACCGGAAATGAGACCTACTGGTCGTTGTTGGCATTCTAGAGGTAAACATAGTCATAGATCATGCCGATTTAAGGACAGTAAATGCCATACATGCTCTGCTGTGGATCATACTGCAAGCAAATCCAACAATAGATTCAAGAAGGCACATCATGTAGATGATGGTGATTCAGAAGTAGAAGGTGAGTTATATGGAATTTACACGTTTACTGACAAGAGCAAATCAAAGATACTTTCGTTATTGATGGTTGCCCTTTAAGTATGGAAATTTAGACTATGGTCAGTGTGTCAGTGGTCTCTGAGAGCTTTTACAAGCAGTGTTTAGCTCATATGCAGTTGAATCCAACAGCCAAGAAATTAAGATCTTACAGTGGTGATACACTCATGGTGTTGGATGAGCTTAATGTCAATACCACCTATAAGAAACAAAAAGCAAGGCTACTGCCTGTGGTCATAGCCGGTTACCGTCCAGCACGTCTAGGAAGAAATTAACTTAGGAAGCTAAAATTGGATTGGTTTGCTATATTTTCCATACAAGCTACAACAGATAGTGATCTAGATAAGATTCTTGAGCAGCATACACTATTATCTCATAGGGAAACTAGATGTATTGAAGGATACAAGGCAGAGCTGAGGCTTAACAATGGTGCTAAGCCTGTCTTCGTTAAGGCACGCCCTGTACCATATGTGGTGAAGCCTATGGTAGATCAGGAGTTGGACAGACAGGTCGATACTGGCATACTAAAGAAAGTGCCATACAGTGAGTGGTCATCACCAGTAGTGGACGTACCCAAAGCCGATAAAAGGTATCCTTTAATCAAGCTTTGGAGGTTGACGAGCATCCACTACCAAATTTGGAAGAAATACAGCAATACTCGCCAAAATTCCTAGTACACTTTTCAAATTTTTAATCTGGCTGGCACATTCGTCCCCCTCCTCCACCTAAAAAATTTTAGGTTTTGAGAGAAATAGATACGGTAACGGAAAAATGTTTCGTGCACAATAATGCCAAATTTTTCAGCAATAGACCGACATTTTTTAGGGGAAAGAGGAGTGCGGAGAAGGCGTAGTGATTGAAATGCTGAGAAGGCTATAGTTTTTCATAATATTTTGAAAGTATCCCAGGGACTTTTGGCAAGTATTGTCTGATATGAAATTCAAAGGATATATGGCCCAGTTTACAAATCGAATTTGTGCAGTGTCCAATTAAATTATTCAGTTAGAAAAAACTCAAGTGTCGATTAGATTGAGCAGTAAGGCGATGTTTAAATCAACTGCCGCATTAAATAATTTAATGCGGCAGTCATTCAGCAGCTTTGCCGCTTGATTCAGCAAGAGTGCGACTTACTTTAAAGAGTCGAATTTCTGCTGCATCAAATTAAGTCAAATGACGATCTGGTCCATCTTTTACAAACACTCCAATCAGTTGGCATGCGCAGTTTAAGTTTGCATAATGGCGGCGATACACAGAGACAGCTTCATTCATTGGTTTTGCTAGCATGCATAAATTCTATTGAGATTAATTTATGACCAGCATCCTTTGAGATAGCCAAGGGTAGATCTATTAGATGCGGCACAATTTTTGCGACGTTTAAATCAATTACCAGTCGCACTACTGCCGCGTGAAATCCAATTTAATTCGACACGGCAGAAACTTGATGTTTAAACTAGGCCTAAGATATTGAGCTGCAATCAATGATGGGGCTGGGGTTGTTGTATTATGATGTAAAATAAAAAAGCTGAAGGGTAGAGTCGTGTATAAATAATACATTATCATATATCATATTATATCATATCATATGATATCATATCACGGGGCTGGGGTTTTCGAGGGCGCTGTTTGCGATGGTGAACAAGTTTTTGCATATTTGAACCCTGTGGTATCATATCAATGGGTAAATTTTCTTCTACTTGTCAGCTCAAAATGCATGTAAAAGACATGATGGTATTTGAGCTTGCAGCTATATGTCCTGTATGCCAAAACATGAGGTTGCATATTCTATATAATGCAAAACTGAAATTTCTCACTAGTACTGCCCTCATAATAAGGCGAAAAATACGTAACCTCGTTTTCATATATATGCTGGCAATATTCGACAGATTAAATTAGAAATTCGAAAAACTGTTATAAAAGGTTGCCTGTGGCGACATAAATCGATTGTTAATGGTTTCAATTATCAAAGAGTGATGGCAAGACAGGTGAACATTTCGAAAAAGAAGAAAGCCTTTGCTACCTTCTTGAGAGAACAGCTCAATTGTCCTTTTCGTAAGATCGCAATTCGATGTAATATTTCTAAATCTAGTGGAGATGGCATATGTAAGTATGGTATGTAGTGCAAACCGCCCATAAAAAGGAGCGGTAAGCCTCCAGCATTAAGTGCTAGGATTAAGGGTCGTTTTCTCAGGAAGATCAAGTCTATGAGAGAACAAAATCCAAATATTAATGAAGGGCTTGTTACAATGGAATGTGAGCTGGATCAGGTAAGCACTAGGACGTTGTTTAGAATTTTGAATAAATCTGGATTTAAATATGTTCGGCCGAGGAGAAAAGGGATTCTCACTGCCAGAGACATAAAAAAGAGAGTTGCTTATGCAGCTAAGGCCCTAAAAATAGAAGTAGAAGTTTATACGTAGAATAATAGAAACAATCAGCACTTATGATAAAAATATAATAGATAGAACAATTAGCAGCATGCATAAGCGTCTAATTCAGATCACAAAAAATCATGGTTGCCCAACGAAATATTAAGCATTTTACTGTAATTAAGTTACTGTTTGCCATGTAGGTGGGGTACAAATGTAAAAAAGATACTAAAGAGATACTTAGATAAGTTAATACTACAAAAGATAAAAAATAGTCAGGGTCTCTGATTATAGGAGAAAATGTTTTAGGGGTGCTATCTCCATATTATGGGAGGCCATGATAGTGCTCACACAAGTAAAGTCAATTGTGATAACTTATACTATGCTGGGACATTAGCGTAACGTCTGGCTTCCTTTAAAAACAACCCTAAAGTTAATTTTGAATGGACGTGGGGAAGAGGAATATGTGAAAGTATTATCTTATTATGTATATAAAGTTATACTTTCACAATGAACAATGCACTAGAGTGCGCTCCAATACAAATCATAGTTAGCAACAACAACATGTGGAAGGGATAAGTAGAGGACACTTTACGGCATGCCAATTCAGCCGTTTGTCATCAACAAGGAGAGAGGGTAAGTACACCACAATATGTACCGAATATTTTTACATACTTTCATGATCTTTTATGAATTTATTAATATCCGCATAGCGAAATATGATGGAGTACTGGACACTTTAAGAGCTGTTGGCAATAAAGAAGCACATGAACCTTCTTTTCACAGTTTACACTGTTAAGTGTCAGTTTTTTAATATTCAGTTTCAATTTTGGTTATGGCACTGGATGTACACAAAGTGTGTACATCTTTTACACACTTTTCATAAATAAAATTCCCAGTGTATGCTGAATTATAAAGCATTTAAACTCATTTATGAGGCGTAAAGTGTCCAGAATGTAGCGTGCATGACCACAAAACACAGCATGATATAGGTGCCAGTTTGTTGTTTTAAAGCTGTAAACAATGAAGCGCAATATAGGTACAAAAAAGCTACAGAGCGAGGGTGGAGCAACTATCAATCAGTATCTAGTAGAAATCTCGCAAAACAGCAACCACATGATTTGGCTGTTTTTTGAGAGGAGATAGGAATATGATGGAAGAAATGAGACTTTCTCCATCTTACTTCCATTATTTCTATCTCTCTCAGCAATAGTTGAGCCTTTGATGAAAACTGTGGAAGAATTCGATGTAGCAAGAACTGGCGTGTCGCATATAAATTAGATATCTCGATCGAGCATATGAAGTTTTGGGCGCAGCAAAGTGAACGACGCGACTTTCCAAGGACAAGAGCATGTCATTCCAAGGCAAGGTGGCTGGAGTATAGCTAAAATCATCCAGAAAGATGGCCTCTGTTTCTTCCACCCCTAGCCACACATACGAACAATTCGCAGGTGATACGAAAGTTTTATAACTAACTCGTAGGGGGTCAAGAATGAATGCTTTGCCACAATTCGCGGGGCCAGTAATATAAAGATTACAACCCTTTCCACGACCCGTGGATAGAAACTTAGCAATGGAATCAGCAAAAATATTTCGCTTAATCCCATTGTTATGTAAACTTTGTTTTGCACACTCCAACCACTCACCTCCACAAGCACAATTATCGTTGCAGGCCTTTTTAATATGTCAATTCTTGACATTAATCGTCTGTCCAGCGTTTGCTGAGCCAATTCCATTGCCCATGCAGACAGGGGCGGATCCAGGGAGAAATCTGACCAGGACTCAGCAAAAAGCTCGTGGGCGTGGCTATATGGGTGTGGAAAATATCTCAGAACTATTAACAAAAGAGCCAGTTGGTCCGACTCTTATTATTGACTTGAAACTCGATATTCTAGGCTTCAGTAAAGAAGCAATCAAGCACGCTGTTCGCTTTGTTTTGTTTCGTTGATGTTGAATTTATAAACATGTTAAAACCGCACACGTTTCTCTCAATCAGTTGAAACTCGCAAGGTTGGGGTATTTCCAACATGGGTGTGGCATTAAGAGTGAGGCTTGATAAACTTGACTCACTGAAATGCAACACCTGCAATACAGTTGACAACGGAAATAGTGCTAGGCGGAAGTAGGAATTCGGAAGCATTCACAATATTGAGTTCAGATGCAAGGGGCACCCTCGCAAACAAAAGAGACAAATCTATAAGCTGCAAAGGGGGACCTTATCAACAGTTTCATGCAACGTGGGAGGGGCACTTGCCCCCTTTACCCTAGGGCTTCTACGTATGTAGTCAATTGGCCGTAATATTATCCAAACAATAGACGCGACTTACCTCACTGGTGTTGTACTAGGGCATGTGGTTTCTTGACAGTCAGGGAACTGCAGCTCTGAGAATTAGCATCATGGATGTCTCTAACCGATTCAGACATTTCTGGTACCTCAAAGAAATTGCCCATTCTCACGTAAAGCACTCAAAAACCACTGTCTTTCTCGCCACGAGGGCGCTGTTTCAACATCAACAATATCACGTGTAGTGCTCATGTTGACATAGTCGAGCCCTAGTCACGGAGTACTGTGATTGGCTAAGAGAAATTGAGCCCTGTTCAGGGCGATGTTTCATTGGATGAAAGAGAATATTTACATCTGACTAGGGCTCGTCCTAAAATTGTTTACAAAATAGAGAGATCTGATTGGATCCAGGGTAGTTGAGCCTCTGTATATTACAGACTGACCAGGGCTCGGAAGGAATGCAGCATGTGATAGAAAAGCTGAATAGTGATTTGATGAGATTTGATAACTGGTGATTTCCAATGTGATAACTGATTGGATAATACTTCATTCTGCGTCCGCAAAAGACACCTGGTATCTTAGAGGTGGTTATTCTGAGAAAGACTGAAACAAGCAGCGATAGGGCTTTATTAGCACTGTCCATGAGGAGTAAATACTGGTGACTGCTTGTTATAATTCCCGTTTTACTTCAGCCAGCTATTAAGGATGGAAAATCTGACCAGTGCTCAAGCCCTGGTAGCCCTGGTCTGGATCCGCCACTGCATGCAGACTGTATAAGTTCATTAACTTTTTGCATCTGTTTAGCACGAACTCATACAGCCTGCTGTCGCCATCAGTCTTTCTCTTTCTTGTCAGGGCCAAGAGGTGCAACTTGGAGTCAATGCTGTTGACGTAATGATGCTGGAAACTTCCAATTAGTCAATTGTTTCCTAGCAGCTCTAGCATTTTTGCGAGATGTGGCCTTAGCTGTAGACTTTTGTATTGCTGACAATGTCTTAGGGGCAGAAACTGACGATGGAAGATTTTCACTCCCAAGGACCTCTGTATCCTCTTGTGCGACGTACTGATATGTAGCATGGCCTGAGAAATGTACTACCACATTTTCACCCTCCTACAAATACTTTTTTACCCTGCTCCAGCGCTGAATCTTTCTCAGAAGGACACACATGTGAAAGCGGACGCCTTCATCCTTAAGCTGTTCTATGCAACATGCCCACTGAACAATGAAGGCTGTTGGTACAGCTTCAAATGCTCTAATAACAGCCTTGGCAAAGGACTCGCCGTCGAACCGTTCAGTATCTGCTTTACTGTATGTTAGTAAATATACTTTTCTTACATTGTTATGATTTAGTGCAGCCATTATTATTTACAAGTTTCTACTTATTGTGAGCTTCGCTTTCTGTACCAAACTAATAGCTTCCTCATACTAAAGAGAATTTGAATATTCCTGCCGTTTGCTTGCTCTGATAATGGACGATTATTTCAATGCGTCTTTCCTTGAAAACATTTGGGGTTACATGCCCCGCAAGTTAAAACATTATTTATAGGGCGTTAATTATAATGTCTCTTTTTGGCAAAAATACCCACAATACATAAACAAAAATTATCATAAAAGGTGGATACTAGGAAGATAACATTCGAGTACACTATTACTTGGTTACGAATCGCATCCAAGACATCATTATAAAAATAAAAACAGTATATGTCTTAGTTTCTGTCGTAGCTTTGTTTCCAATTCTTCACAAATTCCAAGTGCAGTCAGTATTTAGTTGCCTTTTAGGGTCTATGTTATTCCAAATTGTGATAAATTTTGAAAACATGTTTCGTGATACACAGGTTGCTGATTGCATTGTTTTCAAACAATAAAAGTCGCTTTTTAGAACAATTTTAGGCAGGTTTGCATGCAGAGAGATAGAAACTGGGGCCCCACCAAGAATGGCGTCATACAGACAACTTACACCATCTTTAACATTACTATCGTGTTCAGCATCATCGATTACACCATGATCTACAAACACATAGCAAATATCAAGTTAATACAAAAGGTTGTGATATCATACAATACTCACCAAAAGTCCTGGGACACTTTGCAAGTTCTTACTCTGGACGACACATTCGTCTCCCTCTTCCCCCTAAGTAATGTTGGTTTTCAAGAGAAGTACATGCGGCAACGGAGAAATGTTTCGTGCACAATAATGCCAAATATCTTAGGAACAGATCAACATTGTTTTAAGGGTAAGGGGGGTGCGTTGAAAGCGTAGTTATTGAAATGCTGAGAAGACTATAGTTTTTCATAATTTTGTGAACGTTTCCCAGGGACTTTTGGCAAGTACTGTAGCATCACTTGCAGATGGATTAGTTTTCTCAAAATTAGATTTGTCTACTGCCTACTTGCAACTTTAGGTATCCCCTCAGTCAAGCCACTCCTGGCCATCAACACATACAGAGGTCTTTATCAGCATCAACGCTTAAACTATGGGTTAGCTTCAGCCTCTGCCTTTATTCAAGAGACAATGGTTAAGATATTGAATGGTATTGAGAAGGTCAGTTGTTGCAAAGATGATATTTTTATCAGTAGTAGTTCTAAAGAAGAGCATCTGATCTTATTAAGTGAAATACTGAGAAGACTTGAAGTCCATAGAATCAAAATTAGGAAAAGCAAATGTGAATTCCTGAAGGCATCCATTACCTACTTAGGCTACTTCATAGACAAAGGTGGTATATATCCTACAGGGGACAAAGTGAAAGCAATAAGTGGATCGCCACGCCCACGAGATGCTATAGAATTGAGAGCATAGTTAGGCTTGCTAAATTACAATGGTTATTTCATTGAAGACTTTGCATCCATACTACATGCACTCAATAACCTTCTGTGGAAAGATGTCCCTTTTCAATGGACTCAGGAATGTGAAATTTAAAGACAAAAATAATAGAAGAAAGATGTAGAGAGGTCGAGAGAGAGAGAGAGAGAGAGAGATGAAAGAAAGAGAGATGAAATGACGCTTGAAACATCATCATCATAATCGTCATCGTCGTAGAATTCTTTAATGCATTTCTTCGGTGGGTTACTTTATATTCGGTCAGGATTCCTTGATGCACGAAAGTTCTTTAGAATCGTAGTGGAGAGAGTAGACATTTTAATAGCTATTAGCTTTTATCTTCATTCCAACTTCACTGTACAAATAGCTCGGCTAGGTGACTCGGGTCCCTACCATTGAACCAACGAACTCTAACTCATGATTCACATAGTTCTAGCTCTAACTCTCTAGTTCTTCTTAATCCTAGTTCTTCTTCAAATCGTAATCGTAATTCTAGTTCTCTACGAGGGGTGCACTTAAGTAATGTAGAAAATACTGAGTTAGGATGCATCAGCAGTTTTGCTGACATAGAGTAATCGTTACTCAGCATAAAATACAATGGAAGAGTAATGCTAGTATATTCTAGAATGCTTAGTCTAGTCATGTAGGACGCAAGGGTAGATAATCCTTAATCCCTAAACAATAGAAAGGAATGTTCCATCATGCACAGTCATTAATACGGGGTTTCCTATGGTGTGCCTAGCTTTACGAAATTACTACATTTGTGTCACTTATATTCAACCTAACTAGCTTGTGATGCGTCTCCTTATGGAGTTGGGTCTGTAAGTTCACATATTATGCCTGATGGTACTGAGAGACAGGCAGCTTTTTCATCGCGAACTTTGACACGGGCAGAAAAGGTGTATGATCAACTAGAGAAAGAAGCCCTGAGCCTGATATTTTGAGTGTAGAAATTTCACAAATACTTATATGGTCGTGAATTTACACTGCAGACAGATCACCATCCATTACAGGCAATATTTGGCAAGAAAACTGGAGCGCCAACCTTAGCTACAGCGTGATTGCTACGCTGGTAACTTATACTGTCTGCTTATTGTTATGAAAATAAACTCCACAAAGGAAGTGAACATTCCAATGCAGATGCAATGTCTAGATTACCATACAATGAGCCATCACAGCCATTAGAGCAGAGCATTTTCCATGTCACAACAGTACTTGATTTACCGATTTCCAGTAAGGAGATCAGAGAGGCAACACAAAAGGATCCTACCCTCTCCAGGGTATTGGACTATACATTAAATGGATGGCCAGATAAAAGCAGTGATAAAAATTACATATTACTACCGACGGTTGGAACTATCGATTGAAAATTGTTGTATTTTATGGGGGTTCCAGAGTTGTTATTCTTCCTAGATTTCGCGAACAGCTATTCAATGAGTTACATCAAGAACACTAATGTATTGCACGTACAAGAGCATTTGCTAGAAGTAATCTGTGGTGGCCTAAATTTGACAGTGACATTAAAAGTCTAATTTCCAGCTGTCTTGTGTTCAAGGCTGTACAAATAAAACATCCAAAGGTACCTTTACACCCTTGGTCATATGCAACTAGACCATGGGAGTGCATACATATTGATTATGCTGAAAAGAAAGGTCGCTACTACTTGATTGTTGTGGAAAGTTGTTCTAAATGGCTAGAAGTGTTTTCCATGCCGTCAATGACTGCTGGGAAAACCATTGAGCGTTTGCGTTGGCTAATTGCCAGATACGGATAACCAGTACTTCTTGTTAGTGATAATGGAGGGCAATTCGTTTCGGAGGAATTTAGTAACTCCTTAAAGACAAATGGTATACTACACCTAAAAATATCAACTTGATAATGAAACGAGCTTTACGTACATGGTTTAGTCTGCTAAAACCACGCATGTCCACTTCAATGATGGGTGCACAGGCCAAGCAAAGAGAATGTCAAGATAAAGGAGTGACGACGAGAATATTTCGGAAAGGTGACGCAGTCATGGTTAGAAATATGCATGGTAGAATAGAAAAGTGGAATAATGGAATTGTTATTGTAATCAAAGGTCCCCAAATTTACACACAAGTATGATATAATGCATGTTAAATCATTTGTAATTTTGTTTCTTTTACAATTATAAAAGAGAGGTCTTCATATTTTGCACAAAATGTGATAATGTCTATCTAAATTTTTCGGTATAGATTTTTGCTTGTTAAGAGTTGAGATATTACTCTATCTGCTAGCAAACATTTGCGATGGTTATTTTGTCTGTTGCACAAATATCAAAAGTTTAATTTCATAAACATTAAGTGACGCAACGACCATCAGTTAGTATAGCCTCACAATATGTCTTCACTTTTTGGCGAAAAGTTGACCATGTTTCTCTAAGTTTTTCGGTCTGAGTTCTTGTAAACTAAGCCCTGACCAAAAGTGACGAACAAGTTTTGGAACAATGTTCAACATTCGCTTCAAATGTTCGATAAATTGTTCGTTGCGTTTGGCCGCTCTGGCTAAACGTGACGAATATTCCAATGAACGTTTTGCAATGAAGAGGCGCCAACGCAGAAGCAAGCAAATAAAGTATGCAGACTCGCGTGACTTTGCTTGAATTATGAGAAAGATATGGAGCATGGAAATGACGAGAATTGAGCCTTGTCTTATCGAAAATGATAATTCTGGGGCCAGATATTTGGTGCAGAGTTCTTAGAAACTTGGAAAGAATAAACGTAATCGCTAGGGCTCAGTTTCTCAAATCACCCCGTTAAAGCCCTAACCTTGCTGCCCTATGCATTTGCTCGTGAATCTCTAAATTCAATCGGTGTTAGGTTCACTCAAATTCAATAATCTACGAAGAACTAAGCAAATTTTGTTCGGAAAGTTTCTTATATACGCTTGCGTGCATTGGAAAATCTCATTTGTTCGTTGAAATGTTCGTCAGATTGGACAAATGCGACGAACATTTGCAGAACATGACAAAGATTGAAAAATGTTTTGATCTTCATCAAATAACTTCGAACAACACCGAACATTGCCCAACATGAAAGTTATCATCGAAGAGGGTAGCCAAAAGCGACGAACATTTGCAGAACATGAAAGTTGAGCATTGTTCGTTGAATTGTTCGTCGCGTTTGGCCAGGGCTTAAGAGTATAAATATGAAGCTATCTGCCAGGAAAAATGTAGGAAGGTTGCCTTTTCTGTTACGAAACTATCGAAATTTCAATTATATGATCATTCATATGACACCATGACAAATTGCGCGTAAAGTCTCAAGTACTTCGATGCAGCTAAATGTTATAAAACCGCTTGATTAGTGGTACTAAATTATTAATGCTTTTAGCAGTAAGTCAGTTGCAACTGAACTCAGTTGATCAAGTAACCGCTACTCTGCTTTAAATTTTATGCTAAGATTCTTTTATTTTAAATTTTGATTTGGTGATATGTCGAGATGGCGTCAGCAAATGTTCAAGTTTCCCGCCAGATCTCAAGCAAGCAACGTTTACTTGACCCGAAAGAGATTAGAAAGGTATTTAGTTAGAGTAGTACTGAAAAGCTAGTATTGTCTTCAAAGGATTTCAAATATGAGTCATGAAATGCAATGTTCCGTTGGAAATATATTAAATGAGGATTGTACTTATACTGCGTGAGGATTGTTATAAAAACACATTTTGCCGGAATGCTGGTTTTCGGACGCTAGATAGTTTTCCCAGCAAAGTTAGGAACGTCATGGTGTGGGCAAGTATTCTTACTGTGAGTGTCAATTTTTGCTACCACCATGAAGAAGTGATGAGCAAAAGATGCAGTTTATTCCAGAAAGTATCATATTGGAACAGATTGATTAGAACTCTGTAAATAGTCTCATGAGCAAATTTTCAATTATAAAACATATCATCAACTCCGTAATACGGCAGAAGTTTAATAATGACTTTCTGACTTCGTACCATTTCAAGTGAGCAAGGCATTTTCAACATAAAAACACATGAAGAAAAACCGCTCTATCTCCCAACTTTGCCCTCTTAGAAAATGAATCACTTTTGATTGCATCAACTCTTGTTCAATTTATGTTGGTAAGTAGAAGATATGACATACCGATGAATTGTAAGGCAGATTGAAGGATGTCTCTCTTGAAAAACAGTTCCAACAAAGTCATCGAAGTGCCTTATTGCTAGTGGCAAACATGATACTAGGAGATGCATTCTAAGCCAAAGCAAAAAGCACTTCACCAGCTATTTCCCTTCTGGCTCTGCCCCTAGCCCCCTTTCTTGAGTAAGCTGCAGCAATTATACACATTACACTACTTGCTACTAGAACTTATTAATTGCCTTTTTTAGGACTCTGATTGACACGCATTTGTTTCTATGATATACCTGAATTTTCAGTTGGGAAATGAATTAAATCCTTTAAAGAATGCTCAAATTACACGAGAAAGTACTCAAATTCCTCCAAGTTTTATTTTAGCTTATAACTAGTATTGCACCTGCTAAGGATTGTCCCACAGTAAGTAATTCTTTAAAAAATCTCTGCAAGAGAAGATTCAGCGCTGTGCTGCAGCTCTTGACAAAAAAAAAAGGACGTAAATATTTCGACATAGCTAAGAACAGCGATTTAAGACTGTTTGATTACTGAAATATAGCCCCAGATCAACCTATGGTTGGTAGGACTCCAAAGTCAGGCATTGCATTGAGCCTTATGATAGTGAATTTTGATTGTAATTTAGCTTCTGTTCTGGAATAAAATATTTTAAATTTCTCTTTGGCAAACACCCTTCTAGTTTTGAAACGTTGTTACAAGAGGGATGGGGGGCAGTCAAGTAACGTTGAATTCTCAAAGGGAATGGCGGCTCCTAAAATGTTGAGAACCACTGGTGTGGTTGGAGAACAACTCTGGTCTTGCCGAAGTGGATTTACCATATAAACGAGGAGGAACTTTCATTCTTTCAGTTGAAGAATTAATTTTAACGAGGTTTTGAACAGGAGAAGCAGATGAAAAATACAAGTTATAGCTAGCTCACATGACACTCAAACACACAAAGCAAGGCCAGAACTTATCACTTGATGCAAAATTCATCCTTTGAATAAAAGAACTAGGTCAATTATCATGGTCAATGATGTAGTCAAAATTGTAGCAAATACAACCTTTCACAACTTTGCTTTTGCTACAAGCTCAAAAGCAATTTGGCAAAATTTGGTATAGTAGGTAGCAAAACAGTGAAGAACAAACATTTTAGAAAGCAGAACGTTGTCATGCTGCCTTCCTCTTTGACACACCATGAATTATGATGGGAAATTAAAATCTTGCTGCCATAGAGGAGAGAAATTGCCTAATAAGCTAAATTTACTACCGTTATTTTGTAGTCTAAGTTGGCAATCCAATACGCTTTCAACTGTTACAGTGAAAGACACATTATTACTCCGGTTTCAGAGCAACCAGGGAATCAAAATCCATATTGTTAGGAGAACGGGGATAAAATCTGGCAAAATCTGGCGTATGCTAGAAGCACAACTTTGATTACTTCAAAGTGTGTTCTAACTGAAGTTGAATGCCATTTTGATACTGCTAACCTACTTTTGTGCTAGAGCTAAAATCCCTCTTGTTTCATTTCACTTGTAGCAAGAGAGAAACCTAGCTGCTTTCAATTGCTCTTGTAGTAAAGAGCTTGTACTATTTTCTCTGCTTTAAACAGACATCAGAGAGAAAATCTGTATTTCAGATTCATTTAATGGAGAGAAGAGATTAAAATCGAACTATAGGTTTGGGAGCAACTTTGGTTTCTCTAAAGAGTTATTTTCTAGTTGGATATTCATTATTTAATGCCAAGTTTGCCTCATGCTAATTTTGTAATATTTTTCAAAAATAATATAATACTAGAACATAGTGTTTCATAACAGGCCGCTCTGCGGTGCAAAATAGAAATAGTTGTCCACATGAAACAAAAACATTGCGAATTTCGAAAACTTTCCAAGTTTCTAGCGATTCAAAAATAAGTTACTTACTTTCTGAAATTTTTCTGTAGCAATCAGAGCCTCCTCTAACCAACCATATAATTAATGTTCCAGTAGCATTTTAAAATGGCATGTCACTTTCATCAAATATTTCCTCACTGCTGTATTCTTCTACATGGTTTTCTTCAGGAAGCATGACAGAGTACGCGCAAAATGTTCCATTTAACTTTCTCCTATTGCTTCTACCTAATTTCAAGATCCAGATTTGAAAATTACAGCCTCTCTTACGTAATTTCCGCTAAAAACTGAAGAATTTGTGACACGAAGAAAAGTCATGTCATTTTGAAGTTTTCATCTTTCACCCGTACACATACTTGCTGTATTGCTATACACTCTGGCTATAGTAGTGAAAAGCTTTTTTTCCTGGCGTTTTACCATTATGGATTGTTTCTAGTACTTTTTTCGCTTTTTCGTTGCTAATAAATATATAATATCTTATCATTAATGTGCATTTTTGAGAGCCAGTCAGCAGCGCACTACAATATTTGTAATGTTGTAGGCCGAAATGAGACTTTTTCGAAGAAATGTGCTAGCATGTTTTAATTCTGGACATTTCTCAAAGGGTACCCATAATTCCGCACACATTTCAGAAACTGAATACAATAGTTCTGC
>WIPJ01067790.1:35881-47539 GCA_018155075.1 Cassiopea andromeda
AGCTTGTCAGAAATATAAGTTTTGGGACTGCACATATCTTCCCTAAAAAGAAGCTTCTGGGTCTCTGTGATTTCCTTGATTGTGGCATATTTGCTTGAGTATATGTTCTCAAACCAGTTCCACGAAGACCCGCGCAGTGATCCAGACCACGGAATAAATAGGTGAAAATGAAACTTAAAACATTCATGTATGCTTTTGCTTTTTATTGAAAAGCGTACTTTGGTATACCTAATAAAGCAAATTTCAGCAAAGTCAGACTTGTGAATTGGGAGATATGACAACTTTAAGTTGGAAGAACATGATTAGGCCAAAGCTCAGGGTGGCAATTTCTCTAATTCCTCAGCTCCCATTACAGCCGTTTTTGCATTTGTTGTGGGTTTCTGCCTACATTTAATCGCAATTTATTCGTCTCTACAATTAAATCAAGAACATTATGCATTTTAGCAATCAATTACGCTATAATCGCTTTGCAACTTCAAAATCGAACAAATTAAAAGCTTCGCTTGACAGCTAAAAGGACAGACAAAGGTGAAAATGGGACTTTTTCCCCATAAAAGAGTAATTTCTAATGGGCTTTGGTGACAAAGGATATGCAAAAGTTCTTATAGATAAGAGAGCCATGTCCTTTTCAAAGATGTTACTCTGGTCATTTGAAATTAGGGAGAAATCACATTTTCTTTCTCATAGATTCGTATGTCATTCGTAATTCTATAAATAATGTTTCTGCACCATCCTTTCTATTTCGAAATAGCTTAATTGACCTTCTTCCATTATGTCAATGAGATAAATTGTGCAAAAAATACAACGTTTTGAGCTCAAATTCAACATTATTACATCAAGCAATTTTTGCCATGGATTGTACGATTTTCTATTCCTTTGTCAATGACACTATTCTATTCTCTTTTGGCGAGTTTTCTTTCTAATGACCCGTTTTGCTATGGAGATCACATGTGAATGTGATACAAGCTTTCGTGCAGAAGTTTTCGCGAATTTTGTAGTTTTTCGATCTTCAGCATGATTTATGAAGCTTCAAACAGCCAACATCTCGAGCACAATTCTGGAAGCCCACTTCAAAGTATAGCAAAAATAATGGTACAAGCGAGTACTCTTGCAATTATTGCCTGATACTAATTTAATATGCCTACTTATTGTAAATAAGAATATCAAGATTTTCTGATGATAAGATTGTATTTGTTTATCGCATGATAAGTTGGTGTTTGTTACATTTTCTGTTAAGCAATTGACTTCTAGAGAGTAGGGTCATCCATCTTCTAATTGTTGTAGTATCAAGACCCTATTATTAAGAGTAATGAAGTGTTACTTAATGTCACCCTAGGTGCATATTTTGTTGCTTTTCATAAACCCAAGGTAGCCACTCTGTTGGTCTCTGCCTAAAGAAGTTGCCATAAAGCCTCTCAACGAAACGCTAATATCTTGCCCTGATATGGTCATTTTAAACTGATTTGGTGTCAAATTTTGTTAGCTCTACTGCCAGCTCATGACATTTTAGTTATTTGCCTGGAATATCTGGGCATTTTTTCCACACAGCTAGCAATGAGTCTGAGCTCTATTAGGCCTACTATGACTGGACCAGTCGACAAGTTCTTACAGAAATAAGGATCACCTGCTGAAAAACATGGTAATTTTAGGAATGACAATAAACAGCAAACCTCGTACATTTTCACTATATTTATTCTGCACAACTGTCGTGTACACTTGTTTTCCACTTTTCGGGCCGCAGTCTACTATGCCTCGTGTTAGTCATAAATTTTTCCCCCTTTTTCGTCAGTGTTATAAAATTCATTAGTCTATTCAGTTTCGGAGGTGCAAAAAAGTTATAATTAGAATATTGTTTTTCAAGTTTTTGACACTGAAAAATGTCTTACCATGATAGGTTTTCTTCCAGATACGAAGCCCTATCCTTTTTAGAGGAAGGTCACTTTCTCGGTTGCACAGAGTGAACATTCCACTTGCCAAGTCTTTAACGACGTACTTGCAATCTTTCTTCATTGAGCATGCATGGAATGATCTGTGTATGATTGATGTCCGTTGCATTGAGTCTTCAATCATAGTGTTGCCATCACCTTCTGAAATTTCTTCGTAGAATATCCCATTAGCATCAAGGATGGGATGTGCCACGAAGAGACAAATCATCAAGATTCTTAGTGTAGTAGTCATAATTTCAGTATTCTTAATACTGTGAGTAAAGAACAAAAAAGCATCAATTGTATTAGTGAAATTATAGAAAGCCTGTCACTAAACTCTGTCTATATTAACATTAGCTAAGACACTGAGTGAATCAGCCTGTTACAATTTTGCTTAAATGAAGGAAACTTGCTATTTATTGTGATTTCCAGGCTTTGGTCTAGCCAAAAGCTTGAAGTATGCTTGAGGGGCATGGTCAAGAATCTAGGGCGTTCCCAAGAATCCATACATTAAGGGGGCAAATTTCCAACCAGTTTGCTATGCTGGTGATATCATTAGAAATTTTGGCTCCCTCATATTACTTAGCTCTATAGCATAAAGTACAAAGCACCAACATCAGAGGCTGAAAAAATTGACCATTTCTCTGATTTTTGACTCAAACTTCTTACCCGCTCCCCTTTTCTCTAAAAACACGAGAAAATTATATGCAATTCTAGCAAAAATAGCAAAAATGGTAGTTGAATCTCAGCAATTTGGACGTGTTGAAATTGTGCACAAATTTGCTTAGAAACAGTTTGGAAATCGTTGATACTTTTATAGATTACAGTGGATGACGGCATGAACTTTGCCGTCTTACAGAAGAAGGAATGTTGGTGAGTGTGGTGTGTGGAACCGAGGTGGAAACCTTTATTCATTTATAGGCCTATTCATTTATAAGTAAGCAAATCGTAATTGGTGAGACTTGAACATGGTTACTACTAAGCTCACAGTATCTCCGTTTCTAGTACCATGGAAAAGAAAGGGGTTTCGCTTTTTTTACCTTTAATGGCAAAAACTCAGAGAAACACTTATATTTCTTTATTTCTATTATCTATGTCTACATCATACTTATAGACAATCGTATTGTTGAGCATAATATATACTTGATTGCTTAGTATATACTACATGAGAGCATGTATATTAACAACTGTATTGAATTGTGTTCTAGATAGTGCCATAAAATGATGTCTCCAATTAGTATATGTGAATAATTATTTTTATTGCAATAATGAAATGCAAACATCAATTGTATTGCTAATTTCATATTAGCTAGCTTATTTAGCCATGTAAGAAATCAAAGTCTTATATTTTTAGTGGTATGCATTCTCCATGTTATTTAAGCTGATTTAAGTAAATTAGCTGTTAAATAGCATTATTTTATGCAGAAAAGGAGCATCTCACTAAGATTGTAAAAGAACAAATGCATATCAGAGTTTTTGTCACTGCTATACCTATAAGTAATTCTAGCTTGAAACGTATTTCCCAGCAAGTGTGCTCTTGCATAGCTGAATGCATACCCTTCTTGACCATTGCATTATGCAAATATCGAAGCAGATTGTTCGAGACATATTATTTTTAATAGACTGAGTTGATACTGAGGTACCCGTATTCTTGGATTGCTTTCTTTTTTGAAAATAAACAACCCTTTTTCTAATTTTTATATGTAATAGGTTTGGGATGCAAGTCAGCCCCTTTTCAGAGATTTTAAAGACAAGGGTGTTTACACTTGACAATGAGAGCTGACCCGCCAGGAAAAAAGTGCATGTCTTAGAAAGAAGCTGGTGCTTTCGTGTACTTACAATTAATTTTCTTCATAGAGTCTTTTTATGTTTGAGAGGGTGATTCTAGGACTACCAGCAATTGCTAGAGGCATGCGATTCCCTTCTTACTTAAACTGGAGCTTCTCTGTAACCTATTGATCTTCTCAAAGCGGAGCTTCCGGTCTATGAACTTGTTCCAGTTATTATTCATTACATTTTCAGCAGCAGTCAGTGTCAATTTGATTCGATGCTCAATCTTCAGCATACATCAGATCTGGTTTTGACTGGGTAGATTTGAATTGACTACAGCTTCCGCAAGAGCTGCTGCTGCTGCTCGGAATAAACTACGACTGACCATAACAAGACTGATCATAAATATCATTTTCATAAAAAGCAAGCTTGCAATTTTGCTCCTAATTTGGTTTACTACAGTCTATTAGACTAAGCTTTGTAGAGAGTCAAGAGAGAAAGTGCTATGCATCTTCTTAGCTTTTGGATAAGTAGTGCATGGAGAAGTGCGTTTTGCATCGTACTTTGAACCAAGGTATATAGCACAAAGCATGGCTCCGTATGCAAGGGAAGTCAGTGCATCATAAATTTGAAATGTTTGACTTCTGCACTAGCACACTTTGCTATTGTTTGGATCCGCGTCTAAGTGACTTGTCGTCACTTGGCGTCTCAGTCTAGAACAGCGGTGGCAGGAAGTTTTTCAAATAAGAGACTTCCAAAGATATTCTAGAGCTTTCTAAAAAAAAATCCACTATCTCCGGCAAAGATTTGGAATGGGATGCATCTCAAAATAAGGAATAACTCCACAGTTTTCGAGTTCAAAAGACAGCAATTTTTGCATTAGCAAATTTTTCCCAAAGGCAATGTCTCTAGGAAAAGCAGCACTCATTGAAATTTAGATGTTATTTAGCAGTATATCTTTTATGTTGTATTGCAACATACCTATATAACATATTTACTTTACATTCTTGCGCATTCTTGCTGAAAAAGATTTGTGGGCAAATATCAAAGCAAGAAGGTGGCTATCACTGCATCCTAGCCGACGTGTTACGAAATTTATTGAATGTAACAGGATGTGCTAATCACACCTTCCTAAACTACTACTTATGTTGCTGAAAGTATGCTTGATACCCATTTGGGCATATCAGATGATTTAATACAGGCAATTCTTTGTGCCAACAAGTTGCAGAAATGAAAAGGGTCTTACGATATGCCAATAAAGGCAAGGTTTGCAGACATAATCTTTTCCAGGGACAGCATGACATCCCCTACACGTCCATTCGGCTTGACTTTTCAAGAGATCGTTGTAAGTATCATCGCAGAGACACTTTAAAATATCTCGTTGATTTCAATGTTAGCTTGCAGCTCGCAGACGACTTTGGATTTTCTTGCAACTTGTATTTGATTTTTGATCTGCTCGCAGCTCGCATCTTATCAAGTCAAACCACCTTCAGCTACGCGTAGGAACAAATATACATATCTTTCGAGCTGGACGAGGTTCCATCTTCGACAAAAAAGCAGTTGCTTTTCAAAAATATAATAAATCTCTTCACTGAAAAATTGTTTAGTCTCCAGATTCAGCCGGTGAAAAGTGTTATTCTCAAAGCCAAATTTTAAGTTTCATGCTGTTTCCTTTCTTCGAGATGGGATCATTGAAGTATATATGACATAATTCAGCTAACAGGAGCTCATTTCATAATTCACCAATAAGCAAAATTGTTCACATAACATCATGCGTCTCCATTTTGACCTTGCTTCTTCATTTCGCCATTTTGAAACGCGCAGCTGCAGAAGATTCCATGTGTCACAACTTTCTTCGCTGAAAAAGTTTACTTTCATTCACAGCATCAATTTTTTGGCCCGACTTCATATTCTTAAGTTTCTAATATTCGTCCCTCCAAGCAAATTAATTATTGAAAACTTTTCTAGCTTCACCTACTCTTATAAGAGTCCTTCACTTATAATGTTGTGGGGAAAAATGTTTCAAAACACGTTCAAAAGGGGTGTGCGGTTATTCATACTAGAACATAGTGTTTCATAACAGGCTGCTCTGCGGAGAGTTATGGGAAGACTTGTCTGCATGCAACAAAAAAATCGCGAATTTTGAAAACTTTCCAATTTTCTAGTAATTTAAAAATGAGTTACTTGCTTTCTGAAATTTTTCTATAGCAATCAAAGCCTCCTCCAACCAACCATGTAAGTAATGTTCCTGTAGCATTTTAAAATGTCGCGTCACTTTCGTCCAATATTTTGTCACTGCTGTATTCTTAGATATGGTGTTCTTCAGGAAGCATGATAGAGTACGCGCAAAATGTTCCCCTTTAACTTTCTCATATTGCTTCTACCTAATTTCCAGATCCAGACTTGAAAATTACAGCCTCTCTTACGTAGTTTCCGCTAAAAACTGAAGAATTTGTGACACGAAAAAAGCTCATATCATTTTAAAATCTTAATCTTTCACCTGTACACATACTCACTCTATTTTTATACATTCGGGCTATAGTAATGAAGAGCTTTGGTCAATGACGGTTTACCAATGTGTAATTTTCTAGCAATTTTGTCGTTATTTCGTTGCAAATAAGTAAATAATATCTTATAGGCCAGTGGTTCCCAACCTTTTTTATATCGCGGCACACTATTGAGTTCTTAAAATTTTCGCGGCACACCTATCACAAAACATGAACATTTTCTACTCATAAAGCCATTTTGCTATAAAATAATAAAAAACAAAAAAGATCAGATCAAAGGAATTTTATTCATGTAAATACAACATACTGTATCTAGTAACAGGTATAGAATAAGAATGGTGAAGGTCAGTGGGACTGTTGTGCCTGGTGCTTCTTTACTACTGCTGCAATTTGCGGAAGAATGTGAGAGAGACATAATCTTAACTCTTCTTCTGTGTTTTTAAGTCTTTCAGGTTTTTTGTTCTTAATATTGCTTAGGTAAGAAAATCCTAGCTCATATAGATAGGAAGTTGAAAATTGTAATAAGACTTTGATGGCTTTTTTGCTTAAAGTTGGATACTCTTCCATAACAGAAATCCAAAAGGCGTCTAATGGCAGTTGTGCGTACTTCAGTTTGAGTCCACGATCACTGGAAAGACTTGCTAATTCCTCCTCTTCACATAAGTGAAAATTGGAGAGATTTGTGACCGATAAATCTAAGAAAGGATTGCGAATCCAATCAAATTCTTCAATGCAGATTGAGGGAAAATATTCTTGAATTCTATTTCCTAAACATGTCAAATACGCACTAATAATAAGAATCATCTCGGTTAAGCAGGTTTTGCGAACTCTTTGTCAGAAGTGGTTTTTTAGCCGCATTATGACACTGAATTCCTGCTACTTGTAAAATTTTTTTAATAGAATTTTCAGACATTTTTGGGATTTTCGCTGTCTTAGCCTCTTCATAATTGTCTTTGAGGGGTCGTTTATCATTTTTTTACACTCCCTTAAAATTTTTCTAATATCAGTCTTAGGAAAAAGTTGAATTCTTCCTGAACCCTTTTTTCTATTAAATTTGCCATTGTCCTTTAATCTATCAACAAAGCGCTTAATGGTTGAAACGTGCTTTTGAGCTTTTTTTGAAATTGATGTCAATGTTTTCCCTTCCAAAAACAGTTTTCTAGTGTTTCTTTCTTCTTTTCAGTTAAGTGCCTTCCCATAAATAGGTTTGATTTTTCCGAATTTTTTAAAGGGGTTTAATTAATTTTCAAATTTAGTAACTATTTCAGGACAGAAAGGGGGAAACAAAAACTTATGCAAATGTATAAAATATTTCTAAACAAAATAAATTTCCCTCCATTTTTCCAAATTTACCTTTTTTGGAAACGAAAAAATTTGATATCATTAAGAAAAAACATACTGCTTTATACAAAACATGTTCTCTGTTTTAGAAATCTATAGTGCACAAAAAATGAGTAATCAAAAAATTAATATACGCATCTGCACAGCTGATAAAAAACTACTATAAAAAAGTGAAACGTTGATGCCGGACTGTTTTCTACAAGTTAAAATTGTGCATTTATTTTCTCTAAAAAATAGTTTGACAAATGATAATGTGCCATTTTGAAATTTCAATTACGTTGACTGTATTTCAGCGTTTGATCCACAAAACGCTCCGATTCTGCTCTAGATGAGAGTCGGCCAATCACATTGACCAGCGTCTGCGGCATGCCGTATCGAAGTAAACTGTTGCTAAACCATTGCAGCAGGCCGTGCAGAATATAATTTAGGGAACATTTTCTCTTAGGTCTTTATGAAACGAACGCGTGCGCAATGAGTAATGTGTCTACTTCACTTGCTGCACAGCATCTTTACGGCCAGTGTAAACGCCCCTTTAATCATCGGCGAAAAGGGGAAGATGACACCGAGAGCGGATTATGTCATGCACAGGCACATGTGTGAGTAATGAGCGAAAGCAGAAAGTGACGCTACTCTCATCTTCTTTCCAAGTTTTAAATTAAAGTGCGCGTCTGTAAGTCGATATCCTAGCTTTCAACTGTCTATTGGAAGTTGGAATCACTTGAATTAAATTCAAAAATGAAATCTCTTCGCGGCACACTAATAATCATTCCGCGGCACACTAATGTGCCGCGGCACGGCGGTTGGGAACCACTGTTATAGGCAATGTGCATCTTTGAGAACCAGTCAGAACCGCGCTACAAAATTTGTAGTGTTGTTGGCCGAAATAAAACTTTTTCGAGGGGAGTTGCTAGCGTGTATTAGCTGCTTGGTATATGGAAATAGTTATCAATTACATTTTTGATGCATAGTGGAGCTAGCATCAAATCCTGAATGTGATTTCCAGGCATATTGTTGGAGGTAGTTGCAAAAAGCTTCATGGAAGATATTTACAATTTCAAGTTGCTTGCTATATGGGAGAATGCTATTCAGATATAATCCGGAGGTAGGAAAAATCTCTGGATGTTTTACGGAATGAATCACAGATATTTCCTCGATAAAAAGTAAGTTCTCTTCCATGTGCATGAGTTATGAATAGTCTTTTATGTGGAAAAAATAGGCTGCGTCAAACTGCCTCCTAAATCTGATTGAGTATTGGCAGCAATCTTTGTGAATGATTGTGATACTTGGAATAATAGGAATATAGATATTACTGCTGAAGACTTTTATGGTCGCTACCACTGGTTCCAGCCTAAGCTCATGTTGATAATGCTGCTAAAGAAGCAATAATTTCCGCCAGTAAGAAGAAAGGGCTATTAATATTTTATGCATCCAATGGTTTTTGTTGTACAAATATTGATTACTGCCAATGCTAGCTTTGAAGTATTTTCGTAGCGACAGCTTGCCCAGCTGTGCACTCTGGAGCTCAGTGGCATGCTTTAGAAACAAATGTATTATGTATACTCTACTTAGCTCAAGAAATACTTTGTTGTCGTTTGGATATTGAAGTAAGGCTCAGTAGAAGCACTTGTAGGACAGTAGATTATGCACGATTGATACTCTACGGTAAATATCTTTGAACTTGTTCTTGTCACTGCTTAGGCCTGCAGAGGCGCAACTAGAGTTCTTCTTTTGGAAGTGGGCGTATGACATAGTTGCCAGAAAAAAGGGAGTAGTCCATCAAGTTTGAAAGGGTGTGTCATGCGAAGAAATCATTAAGACCAGGGTCTAACAGAAATAATTTTTAGAGATGCACTTTGTTTTAAAAGACGAGTGTGGTCTTCAAACTCGGGCTTACGTGATGTATATCAAAGAAACTAAAAACCAACATAGATGGGACCTTACCGTTGTTCCAAGGGAAACTGTTTTGAATATCGGTAGATGAGGAAAACTATAGCTCTGCAACAAATATATCCGCACAATAAGAAAAGCAGGGGACTGGAGGCTGAGACGCAAGAGACATGTTTGAAACCACGCCCATTACTTTGGCTTAGAGTGCATCTCCCATATTGGAACAAGTAGATATGACCAATTTTTCAGAGTCTTGGTAAACGTGTATGCCCTATTTAAAGCGTAACAAGAACGGTAAGCACTTTCATCAAGTACAATTGCACAGTTTCAATTTACAACTGCACAATGAGTAACAAGTAGAAAAAAGTAGACAATGTATGACCTCAGTAGTAACAATGTATGACCTCAGTAGTAAAAGTAAGCGTAGAGGGAAGAGCATCTGCATGCCAAGCGCTCAAAATTGACAACAAAAATTCAAACAGCCAAAATAATTGCCCGAAAAATTGCTAATTTTTCAGGATTGGGAGTGCTACACCTCCTATACCCCCATAACCCCCCATACGTTTAGCCCTTGTAAGGGTCGGAGATATTCATCTGAAATGTAGTTACGAAGTTGAGGCCAAAGAGCCAAAGGATTGATGTTGTGAATGATCGTAAATCTTTCCGGGTTGAAAGTTATGAGACATGAAATCTTTCACAGCAACCCCGCCTCAAAATCGAGGGAGGAAGAAGCAATGTTAAATTGGAGGCACACGATTTGCTGCTAATCTCATGCAAACAATTCCACTGATTGGTCAACTACAAAATGTGCTCCCGTCAATCTAGCCAAATTAAGTAGATATAATTATGCTATTGCTCTGAACAGACACTAAAAAAGTTGAAGTTTTACAACGAAAAAGCTATTTCTGTGAGGAACGTTAGAAAAAAACAATTCAGCATAAAATCTAATCTAGGGCATCAGTAGCCTAAACTGCTATATCTCACAGCGAGCTTTTAGAGATATTGCAAAAGGACCAACCAAGGCCTAGGCTAGGTTGCTCCTCAAGCCTTCTGCACAACAATGTTAAGTACGGAAGGATAGCTGCAACATCAACAGCTTGTTTTAGATACCGTTCAAACTAAAACTGTGTCACTATGAATGCAACCAGATCCATAAAAATATGATTCTACTTGGAACTTATATGGAAACTGTGAGCCTTGATGTTTAATAATATGGTCCAGGATATTTCATTTCATGTCAATTTTAATCTTTATGATGGGCAGTCCTTCAGTTAGTACCCACTCTCAAGGGTCTCTCCAGCTAGATAGCAATACAATAGCTTACTACAATAAACATAATTGCAATACAAAAAACCTGTTACAATAGTATAAAATGTCTGATTATTGTCTGAAATCTTGAATAAAATAACGCACAATTAATTAACGATGGGAATTATTAATAAATATAGTAATCTAAGCTAAATTCGGTGACTTGAAGGGGTTAAAAAGATGTCTGTTTCGCCCCCAGTCTAAAGGGTATTTCAACACTTTGCACCTCTGAGTGAATAGCTATCAAGGCTTCTTCAAGGTAGCCTTCAGTTAGTATTTGTCATATGCACTACATCGTTGCAGTTCTGTTTAGCAGAAACATCAAAAGTGTTTTTCGAGTCAGAATAAAATGTAAAAAATTATCAGTAAAAATCAGTAGAAAGCTTAAAAAGGGCAACTTTACTCCCCATGCCTCTTCTCTTCAAGAGCAGGAGGGGTGCTGCCCCCCTCTGCCCCGTGCTTCGGCACTCCCTAGCTAAGAACTAATATACCTCGCAAAGTGATGCCTGAGTTGTAGCATTTTATTGTCTTATTCTTGAAAGGCCAGCTTTCGCTCGCTTTCCACTTTGCTCTCGAGCATAAAGAACCTAAAATAGTATTTCAATTAAGAGGATCTACAATGTACTATGTCGATATTTTGATTATTCATAGTCAGTTATTGCACTGACCTACCTCTCAAACTTTGAAAAGCAGTAGTTGCAGATGGCTCCTCGCAAGAAACTCACTGAATGCTCTGGTAGCGAGATGTCCTGACTTTCACAGATTTTCACTATCAATAATACTTATAGGAATGAGTTCTTGGTAATACAGGCACCAGCTCAAATTTCAACCTAGTAATGAAATAATATGCAGCCCTCCTAGATTATACGTGTGGTAGGTTCTATCGCCAAAGAAATCCCCTTTAATAATTGTGGTCACCA
>WIPJ01067791.1:0-65166 GCA_018155075.1 Cassiopea andromeda
ACTGACCAGGGTTGACGCTAGGGGAGGGCTAGGGGGATATAGCCACTCTAAGAAGCTGGAAACTATTTTCTCGGAGGTTTTGTCATTTAGAGTACCCGTTAACCGTATTTTATCTCCCTCGTCGAAGGATTCAACCAACCGTCGGAAAATTCCTGGCGCCGGCCCTTAAAATTGACTTACCTTCCAAACTTTTATTAGGTAGCGTTACCACTAGCTCCTCACCAGGAAATCTTTACACTGGCAACCAATCTGGCTGGCAACCATCTAATCTGATCCTGAATAAAGCAAGGTTTTAAAAGCAAAAATGGCTATATAAACTTATAAGGTAACACTTATAATACAAGCACCAGCTTCAATTCACTTCAACAAGTCAGTGTGGTAATGATTTGCTTGCACAGTACTTCCCCGAATGATCATTTCTCGATCAACCGTCCCTCCATAATCTGGCTGTTACTATTCTTATACACAAAATTGAAGACAAGTCTGTTGAAAGTTGCTTGATTTCGTAAGGATGGCCTATGAAAGTGCTTGAGGATCCCTCAATATAACTCCTTAATCGATCTAACACTACACTGGAGGCAGTGATGGAGAATGGGGGCTCAGGTGAAGCTCAGCCACCTTAGTTATTTTATCTATGAGGTAGGAGCCTCCCTACTTATTCCAAACAATCATTGACTTTTGCAAGTTTCCTAGTTTGGCAGAAATGCCTAATTTGGCAGAAATTACTGAGAGCAAATGGCAAGGGTATTGCTCAAGAGAATCTGGTTGCACATTCCCAGAATAGGTAACACCACTATAGGACACATTTTATAGGGAAGTTCTGTCTACGGCTCCCTTTATGTTTAACTTTATCATAATATTAAGCTTCTTCTTTCGAAAATGGCAAATTTTCTTCAATTTACTTTCTTTACAATTTTTACATTTTTACTACAAGTTTCTTTTAATCCCGCCATTCTTAGTGAGCAATGCATTCAAGTTGGCGCTTGCTAAATTGGAATACATAGTTTTCGGTCAAACTACATTCCAATTCTCGGTTCATGTTTCTGGCACTTTGGTGAAGTTCGTTACGCCGAGAAAGCTGAAGTATGTAGCCCATGTGACATTTTAAGGCCAGTTAGGTTTGGAAAAAAGATATAATTATTTGGAATATATTTTCAGGCCTTAATGCCAGCATGTTGAAATTTTTATTGGTAAATTTAATTTTTTCTTTTGGAATATGCAAGTCTTCATCATATCTAGTATTTAATTTGACAAAGATGATCTAAGTTGGAACATTTTCCATAGGCATTCAGGACATAGCTTATGGACAATCTTATAGACCAAATCTGATAGATCAAAGCGAATAAGGTTCTCAACATTTAGCCACTTTTTAGGCAGCGGGTCCTTAAATCTTGCTCCTCCGATAATTGATAGACCACTATTTGCGAACATTGTGGTATTGACAGTTCGTCTGACGGTAGACTTCCCCATATTACGTCTCCATAGCATAGGTGACTCTCAAACAAAGCTCGATAAACATCGCATAAATTTGGAATGGGAAAGAACATCCTTAATTGTTTTTAATGATGACAAGCCTCCTGTAAACTTTCCCTTCCATGATTCAAATTGATTATTCCATTTTAGCCCTTCATCAACAATGCCACCTACAGCTGAATTCAGACTGGATGCGTCAACATGCAGCACATCGCGTCACTTTGCCTCACAACCGCATTTAGTGTGTTCACATACAGTGCGCCATGATGCGTTTTTATGAAAACAAGGTGTTCGTATAATTATTTTAATTGGAATTTTCTACAAATTAATTTTCTAGCCAACAATATAAATAAAATATACATACAAATTTAACTAATCAAAATCAAATAGTTTGATACATAATGCATAAAACTAAAAACTTCTCCAAATCAAAATTTCAAAAACGAACAGGCGTTATAGTTTGTGCATATTTTACATAGGAAGACACTGGCAAGCACTGATCCTGCAAAAAAGTCCATCCCAATTTTTAATTAGTTTCTTAAAAGTTTTAAAATTGTCTTTTGATCTCAGTTTTTTTGGTAGTTTATTACAAATCTGTGGTCCAATGGACATCAGGATCTTATACTGAAATTTTTTAGACCAGAAAACAAATGTAAGATGGCTACTAATCCAATTGAAGTACTTCTTGCGATGGCTTTACAATACCAACTAGCTAAGTAATAGAACCAAAATCAACTGCGGGCTTGGGTTCGGCGATTGTGTGAGGCTCGCGATCAACAGGTACATTACGCAAATTAAAAAAGCAGAGATGAGATTAGAGAATTAGTCAATGCACTTCAATTGCTTCCGAATGCTACTTCCTACATTTGATGACCTGCTTATTTGGTATATTCTTCATTGAAAAGGCAAAGATCTCAATTTCTTGAGCCTTAGCTGACAGCCAGCCAAGATTTTATAACAAAAGGGCAGCAGTTGCATCTTAAGGACTATTAGTTACTATTCTTGCAGCTCTATGCTGGATCTTATAGAGGGAGTTCAGTTTAGATTCTACACAGCACCCAAAATCGAGCAACACTAGCTGAAGTGCGCCGAAAAAAATCCTCCATATATTTTCTGCAAATCGCTTAAAGGAATATACCTTTTGGCATGCTTTATAAGACCAAGAACTTGTAGCGCATTGGCCTTTACTTCCTCTACTTCGTAACTCCACTGCAGCTTGTCGTCAATTTTAACTCCTAGAAGCTTTATATCATTTACCATCTGTATCTTTAGCTCTTCTAATTCAAAATATGGCATGGCATCAGTCTTTTTTTCGATCTTTAGAGTGTTAGGTCTGGATCCTATTATCAACAACTGCGTTTCTGTAAAATTTACGGATATCGTATTTCCATGTAGCCAGTTTTGCAATTTCACAACAACTCTGTTTAAATCTTTTTGAAGTATGGAGAGGTAGTTTGATGAGTGGAAAATAGTTGTATTATCTGCATACATAGTAACCTTTTCTTGGCTCAGGCAGAATGGCAAGTCATTGATAAGGATTAGGAACAGAAGTGGACCAAAGCAGGAGCGTTGGGGACATCACAGCTTATATCGATTTCTTCCCTGTAATTAGGACGTAAACCACTTGAGCTCTAGTCCTCTAAATTCATGCCTCCTCTTTTTGGCATAAGGCACCCTCCGTTCGGCAACACTTACAATTGTCCCTGGATTTTGCAAAAGCTTTGGGCCAATAGAAAAAATTATGGTATAAATATTGTATTAGGGATTTAGTCTTCCTCTTGCTACTGGCAAACATGAAAGCACCCAACATGTCAAAGAAAAAAGGGACCATATACTAGTTGTGCAATAAAACTTTTTACTTCAGGTGGTGGGGAGCAAGCAAAGCAACTGGGTGAGCAATTTTCCACCTAGTTTATATGTTAAGAGGCCCTGATAAAAAGGATTTGCCAATTCTTTACAATTTCAGTATGTAGCACAAGTAAAAATTTCCATCTAAATACCAATTGATCTGGTTTAGCATCATTCCTGTAAACCTAAACAATGTATACTTTATTCAAAACATAGTACAACAAAGAGAAGTAAGCTGCAGTATTGCAATTTAATAACCCATGGTGTTGATACTTTTCATGAAAGAAAAGCAGTAGCTGAGTGTTAAAGCATCAATATATTCATTTCTATTCTAAAACTATTGCTATGAAGAAATTTTACCTTATAATCAGCCTGTAAAGCACCTCTCTTTCCCGTAATGACTCAACCATTATAACCAAAGATACAATGAAGACTGGCCTAAGTCGACTGTTTCCTCTATTTGAGAAGAATGCAAACTTCCACCAAATGTATTATATCCAAATACGATTGGGTTTCTACTTCTACCAATTGGGATTGTGAATTCATAAATGGAACTACCTGGAAAACTCAACTCCCCACTGCCCTAACAATCCAGGTGAATGCGCAATGTGTTCATTTTACACTACGTGTTGATGTGAATGGAGCTAACTAGCAGTCAAGGTGGCTCTATTTGTTAGAAACACAACTCAATCAATCATTCCCTTCCTTGGGTCAGATTTTATTTCTTGTATTACCAAATTTTCTTTTGATTTATCTTACAGATGAATTTCCTAACAGATTGAGGAACACAATCTTGGCTGGCATAAAAAGTAGCATTGGAATAGAAACTCTATCTTTTCCAGAATTCAAAGAGAAACATGGGAAATTAACATCAGACATTTTAGATAGTTAGTTAGTTAGTAAGTTAGTTAGTTAGTTAGATAGTTAGGTAGTTAGTTTGTAAGGTAAATAGTTAGTTGGTTGGTTAGTTAGTTATTATTTGTTAACGCAAACTGAGGTTTGAGGCAGCTATGAAGCTGACGTGGGCTTGCGGCACAAAGCCTTTGTCTTCAGATTTTATCTCAGTAAGCCTCCTCTCCTAGGTCGGTAATTCAGCAGGGTGCTTTTAAAGAAAAATTTTGAACTGCACATAAAATCCTGCGATGCTGTGTTGAAAAATAGAATTCTGGCTGCAGAAGTTATGGAACTGCCTTTGTATATCGAATGGGGTAGATAAATGATGCTTCCATTAGCACTTATTAGTTATTGCTTCTTCCATTATTGGTTGTGTTTTGCTGATCATTTCATAACTAACTTTATCATTTTTACTGCTATTTACTTTCCTACACCCTTGGGCTAATAGATAATGTACTTTTGAACTGCATAGTTTTTTTCATTTGAACTACAAATCTTTTTAGAACTACACATTTCGCGTGGAACTGCACGTCAAAATATAAGATAATACAACAATCGTAATTACAAATAAGGCTCCTAATTACAGATATAGTGAGTAAGTTAACTAAGCAGATGTATAAACCAGTACTGCTCTGAATTCTCTGCCCCCCCCAGCTTTCTCAGCCGTCTCACCTTTTTACTTGGTAGCGCTAGCCCTGTACACTAGTTGCTCGGGAAGTTGCGGGTGAGTGGCCAAGCAGCCCAGCCAGGTCCATTATCTTAACTGAAATTAAGCATGGCTGTGTACGGTCAGAAACTGGATGGGCGACCTCCAGATGAACGACCAAAACAGCTCACTCTGCCGTCATTCGGAAAGGACGTCAAACTAGGGGTACCATGCCTTGATGCGGCATGCATAGTAGGCCTAAATTAGCTGAATAAGCTAGGTATAACAGGTTACTCAAAATAAAGTAAACAACAACAACAACTATTCGGCAACTTTAGATTGTTTAACAAATTTTAGCCTTTTAAGTAACTTTCAGCGCATTGGACAACTATTATGTCATTGTGTCTTAATATTCGTACTCGTGCACTGCTACTTGTGAAACAATTAAAGATTATAGAATAACACTCGTATCGAGAGTATCGTTATCCTGCCTTTTAGTCTTAATATTTAGGCTACAAGTCTCTTTTATAGAAAAAGCTTCTACAAAAACTGCTTCTATAGCAAACAGGAGGCTAAAATTATCTAAAAATTAAAAAACAGCTTCTGAAATTGGAGTTGCCAAAGTGTTAAGAACTATCCAGGCTGAAGACAGTGAATGTTTCTTATAAGAGAAACGTGATTTCAATCCAAAGTTCATTACGTAATTAATCATTCAGTGCACACTTTGGTGGCTAATAGACGTCTCCCTCTGCTAATTAATTTCAAAAATTTTCCGCCCAGGACATTCTTTTTCCAACCCCCACCAACCTATTAATTTTTGGAAGTATCATTTTAAGCAAGGCTATTTTTAGAGGAGATACTTTGGCCTGCAAGTAAAAAGTATCATAAAAAGTAAACTGATCGCATGTCTTGTATGGCACAACGTTGCTTTGTTCTGTGAACTTGGCAATATTACTTTGATACAAAGTTGTGATAAAAAGCCACTGCCTTTTCTACAATATTTTTGACCATTTTCCAACCCCCTGCAGTTTATTCCACCTCCTCACTAATTAAGTTTTGGGGACTTTTCCATCAAAATTATATGGAGGTGCTCAAATTTGGATTAGTTGCGCTATCGGAGCGGCTAGGCGTACGGCTCTTCTGGCACAAATCATCTTATAAGCAAAAAAGTTACTGGAAGCTTTACTCAATACGTTTTACAATCCGGACCACTTAAACATTGGTCTAAAAATTGCATAATTATCAACTCTGAATGCATAAAGGGGAAAGAGACAAAAATGGTTTTTTAGTAATGGAGCAACTTTTGGCAACTTATATGAAGAGACAACTTTTCAAAAAATATTACATACATACATACATACATACATACATGATTTAATTTACCCAGGTCAAAAATATGGCAGCAAAAAGCTGATGTGGACCTGCTTAAAGAAAACTAGCCTAATTACAAAAGTTTGTTTACAAATTAACGTAAATGTTAAAATTGTCTCTAATTGGTAACTTTTGAGCAGTTTCAGTAAGTAGAGATTATAAAAGAGCAACTTTTCAGGAAAGTTTGAGCAAGTTGTAAACATTGCAAGGTAGCAAAGTGCCTTGCACTTGGCCAAAGCACTACAGGGTGCGTCAAACAACTTTCAACGTAGATGGGCCTGGTCACTAAGGTCAGAGAGATAAGCTCAGGTAATAATAGTGAAACATGCTACCTTATAAAAAAAGGGGAGCCAGTTCCCTTGGCCTCCCTTTTTCGATACCCATGCACCAATTAGGCATCCTTAATTTCTAACATGCTTGATGCTCTTCCGTTTAATGCTAGAAATGACATCATAAAGTCAATTTTTTGCTCTTCAGTCACTCCTTCTGAAGTGAAAACGAAAACAAAACGTGAATGTAGTAAACTATTAGCAGTATTACAAACAAAATGATAATAGATTTAAATTCTAGAGCAATTTCGTACTCACATTTTTTTGGTTCAGCTTTACGTCTGACCAGGTAACTATTTCAATGTAGTATTTGTCTAATGTATCTTAGCTCTTTCCTTTTAATACTAAAATCTTCTAAAATTCTAGGCTGCCCAACACTAGACTGCTAATAAACTGGGTTTTTATAATAAAAACGTGTACTCTTTCAGATTTTCACCCAGATGTGGACGATTTGCAGAGAAGCTTTACTTGCAGTGTGCTTGTTAGGAAGCATCACTTCCACCTCAAAAAAGGACGGAATCTATAGTAATTAAAATAAACAGCTTTGAGAAAAGAAAATCTTTTCTTTTACAGACAGTAAAGTTATGCATAAGGTAGCCACAGAAGTGTAAGCCAAATCAGCGATAAACATTGTGGTCACTAAACTGCTGCTAAATACTATCATAGGAATTTACATCTTGCAGAAAGTGCTGCTATACCAATCAAATATTGACTTCTACCTGAAGCCTAACGTATTTACAGTTGGCAAGTTTGCTAAGGGGCAGTTTGTTCAATCGGCCGTCATCAGCAAAAATATCACTTGAAATTCTAGGTGATTTCCATTTTTGGGCGGAGGAGGCTCCACAGCGGCGTACTTCTAATCGGTGGTATTTCGTGTTCACCCTTCATCACGCCACTACTTATTTGTCATCTATACTCCTTGCAAGTAGCAAGTTGCGGCTAGCCGATGCATAAAGCTGTTGATGTTCCTCATATTTACATTATATAGTTATTTATATATTGTATTTTATAGGAAAGCTCTTCTTTCTATCTAAATCAGTGTCCATGGATTTGCAGTTTCCAGAGCTACATCAATTGTTTCTTCTCAAGCAATTTTCGGTAACGAGCTATGTTTTGCATTGGTGTTTTTGCATGATTCTCCAAGGACTACCTGGCACATTCTGATACATCTACCTGCCAACCTATTACTCATATTCTTACTTAGAAGCTAATTTTAACTCCCTAGAACACTGTGAGCTCGATAAGAGACTTCAAACCTGGCCAATTCACAAGCAGTCGTAAAGCTCAACAGACTTCAAAGAAGTTATGATTGAATACGTCCATCTTCTCTTTGGTACGCATTTTGCTTGCAAAATATCTGATGTGCTGTGCTTTTGATGTTTCTGTTGGTTTTGAGTACTTGTAACACGAGCAAAGCAGTATTTTATCTCTTTGTCTTGAAGAAGACGTCTAGATACTGAAGTCAATAACAATATATTGCAAAAAGACGCTGCTGGTACAAAATAACTGCATCTTGTGAAAAGTTAATAATTCAGAAGAATGACAGTACCTTGCAATAAGATGATTTCAAAAAACGCTTCAAAGGAACAAGATGATTTTGCTTCATTTATGAGTAAAATTAAAGCTATCATAGCAAATACAAGCATCTTTCGCAAGATGATGCTTGATGATTCTAGTGCTCATGTAGGTTAACATTGCTTCCTTTAGCTCTGCTTTGTAAAGCAAAGATATAGTGCTTTTTATTTCCTTTGCACGTACACATACCATGAAAAAATCTACATAATACTAGAGTAGAGAGGATGTAAGGTTTGAGATGAATCAAATTTTTGAAGACTATGACAAGTTTGCGTCAACACTGAAGAGGTATCAAAATAGTCAGTGTCATCTGAACCATCAAAATACCCAACCCATCCAGCGCTCTGTCGAAAAACAAATAATTTCTTTCCAGAAAGGGTTTTAGCAAAGCATTGAAAAATTTTAGCTTTTTCATATGATCAGCATAAGAACCTTCTTTAGACTTCTCAGTGAACGCTCTTTAAGTTCTGTTGCTTTATACAGTATACTCTCTTAATGATCCATAAGAGCGTCAAGTCTCAAACTCGCTAAAATGTCAAATTATTTTAGAATAATTCATGGCTCAAAGTTCATCAAGAACTAAATATCTGACTTTTTTTGTAACAAACAGAATCTTGTAATAAGATAAACAATTTTTCAAATAGCAGTTTCTTATATCGAGATAATTTTGGGAAGCATCTTGTCTATCTTTGTTTGTAACAAAGAGACGTTGAAACGACATTGAAAATGGAGGAGCATGGTTACCAAGGTCCGGGATACACGGATTCCTGCATATCTGTGTTGTTTACAGCAATTTTTTAACGCCTTTGAATATGGAAAACTGGAAAATGGTCTTTTATGGTATCTCCTGCAAAAATACATAAACGAAAGTTAAACATATTCTTTTTTGCAAACACGCGAAGGACCCGTTCTCTCTGGGCTCCCGCGGGTTTGATGTCCATAAAACAGCATTTTTAGCTACAAATTATGAGCTTGGTCAATTGGCTGTGGACTTTAACCTAAATATGAGAGTGCCAAAACAACCTTTTTTCGCATGATCCTTGCCAATATGCTTGCAAGAGACAGAAAGAGCAAATTGAAACATCCAGAACACACCACATCACATCATTTAATAGCACACCACACCACCATAAATAATGACAAATCAGACTATATGCTACCACACAACATATCACCACACCACACCCCAACCCACACCATCACATCCCAAGTCACTCCCCATACCACACACGCACAATGCCACAGTAATATCATTCATCGGTAAAATGAAAGTCTTTCAAATTAAACTCTAGCATGGCATTTTGAAAGTAGATATAGTCTCCAGCATTTTGTAAAACATTCAATTAAAATTTCTGCTCCTTTCTGAAGGCCTAGGATCAGCAAAAATTTTCATAGTTATACTATTTGAAATATTATCGTATAAATTGACCTTTTAATAAGCCAAATGACATAATCCATCCATTCTTCATAGTTCAAGCACTGTTATTTCATAATCCGATCAAAATTAACGAGTCTACATACTAAACTTTGGTATTTTTCTAAGAAATATCACTCAAAGCTTTTCAGCTCACTAGGGACCCTACTATACAATGGCATGTGTTGTAATCATGGTTTTCCTTAAGTCAGATCTAAATTGTCACGAATTTGTTTTAAATTCTGGTGGTTCTGTTGATTAAAATGAAGAAAAAATTAACAACCATCCTAAAATCTGGAACTAGTCTAGAAATTCAATATAGTTCACTATAACGATACAACTATTCAATGCAACAATAAACATTCAATATAACGATGACATTTGCCTTCTAGTATTACCTTTCTTGGACAAAAGGGTAAGATCCAACACATACCTAAATGAGTATTTTGATTAAAAGAGTTATTATGCACATTTTTATTAGCCTAAAGATACGATATATACTCAAAATGATATGTGAAAGACTGTAGGAACCAAATAGATAGTAAAACTGCCAAATAAGCCAAAATACTTTTTGCAAAATGAGCTACCAGATAAAATGAAAATTTTGCCAACAGATATTTGTATATTTTTGTAGCTTTCTTTGACATTTTGCCCTTTGCTTTCGACTTTGTCCTTGTACTTTCTCATTCATTTTGCTGAGATCTTCCAAACAATAACACCATTTACATTTTAAAGTGATTTTATATCTGCATATGCCTTTATAGATCTTCTACATAGCATTATTAAGCAGTGTGTCTATAAGCATTTAGAAAAAATTATGAAACATTGTATCTATCAAAATTTTATACATCAATACATGATTGCATGTAGATAAATACATTGCAAAATCCAAAGCTACATGGACTCTCCCAAATATCTATAGTGCCATCAATAGGCTTTCGCAGCATAAACTAAAACTGTTCTAACAATTTTAAAGTCATCAACCCATATACACCAAGGTTTCAGTTACGCTAAGGCTGCATTCATAATTTATGGCAGAAGGGGAAAGTAAAATTAAGGGTGATTTGAAAAAATACGCAATAGAATGGGAGAGTTCAATGTTTTTTACATTGAAGTGGGAATACCAAATTTTTGTTATGAAAGAAGCTAGATGAAAAAGCTAGTGTGGTAGGCTAAGACTCCCCCCCCCCCCAGGTAAAAATTGTTTGCTAGTCTGAGAGTTTGCTTGCAAATTTGGTTCTATTTTTGATTAAAATTTTGAGCTTTGATTTGTTTTGCTTGCTTGTGCCCTGACCATCCCTTTCATGCTCTGTCTTCCTGAGGAAACATCGGTGTCCTTCAATCAAAAGCAACTCATTATATTGGTTTCTAATGATCTATGAAGAACAGTGCTGCAAATAACAGCAAACCTTTCTGAGATTATATAGAAAAACAATCACTTCCAGTGATTCTGAGGATCTAAATTTCAAAAGTTCCTTGGGAGGAGGCCCACGAACACCCTAGCTAATCTAAGCTTAGGGACTAGTGCAGCATTGAGTAGATGCCATGCTTTTATCCTACGCTGTTCTTTATACAATCCACTTCTGTGCAATAGGTACTAGAGATAGCAGTAAGGAATTCAAAAACTATGCCTCATGACACAAAGGAGAGCTTTCTGTGGCTTCTGAAGGTCTCTATGTTTCAAAAGTGTTAGCTCAAAGTGCAAAGTGTATGATGTTTCTAACAAAGGGGCACCAACGTTCACCAGGCTTCCCCAAGTGAATATTGCCACATTTGGTACCGGTAGGAGGGGGGTGGTGAACATATTTTGTATTCATGCTTGAGGGATTGCAAACTTTTCAAGAGTTGAGGTGGGGTATTGACAAATCTTTTTGGTGAAAACTTTCACCTCCCCTACGCTATTCAGTATGGACGCAGCCAAATTCAGTCATGAAGTTATCTTTGTAAAAAGCAGGGTTAATCACGCTTGGTGGGTGTGGCGATCACATCCAAATGTATAGAAGTTTATTGGGCACACAGCAAAAGGGAGGAGCTTTGAGTCTCCGATCAGAAATTTTCTGATCACCACGCCCTTTACGTTAGCTATAATGTAGGCAATGCCTTTTATAAGTGCTAGAATGGAAGCAAAGGGAGTTTCGGCCCTCGCTCACAGGAAAGTTTTTACAATTACTTTCCCTACAATGCTGGAAAATACCCCTTTACAAATATCATCAAATTAGAAGTAGAAAACCTTCAGTAGAAAACCTTCAGTCGATAATCTTCGACAAGTAAGTAGAAGGACAGGGACGAAAATTAAAGGGGAGCGTGAGGGACGATTCACCTTCAAACTTGAAAATTTGAATTTTCGCAGGACAAAAGCGGTAGTACAGTAATGGTCAAATTTAGACATCTTGGCTGTTGATTTACAATCAGCTTCAGGGGCATTGTGGCATCTGTAGAGTAGGGGTGCAAGCTCAATAATCTTCCAATAAAATTCGAAACCTTTACCTTTAAAAACAGCAAAAGTCCGAACATTATCGGGCGAAGCATTAAACATTCTGAAAATCCAGTGATTGGGAAAAACTTGGGGAGCTATTCCCCCCATGCTCCTGGTCCATGACGCTCTTGATCAGCACAGAAGCTGATTCTATATTGTGCTTGATTTGAGCGTGATTAAGAGGGTTTTCGTGCTTGCTTTCATACTTTCCAGCAGAGTTAGCACTGCGCGGAATTGGACTCCGTGCTTAACAAGACGTGTTATTAAACACAATTGCTACATCATTTTCAGATATCTTCAAAATCTGGATTGTTTGAAATCTTGTGAAGAAAGTACGCCTAAAAGTGCTTACAAAATATATTGACTAATGCAAAACAATGCCAAAAATAGAGAACTTATAAGTCGGCAGTCTTCTGGAAGTTTGTCCGGGCTTCGGACTTGAGAAAATCCCAGGCGGGCAAACCTAGCTATGGCACTCTTCAATGCTAAGAACCAAAGTACAATAGGAAGATCAAAAGCACAGTGACATACATACTCTGGTGTCTCTAATTTACGGGCCCCTGTCAATTAACGTCAGGAGAATTTTCCTTCTCCCCCTTGCTTATTAACAGCCCCTTCTACTAAATTTTAGAAATCGATCATGATCAGAGAACGCAGAAAATTACATCACCTTTTAATAAAACAAGTTACCAGCATAAACCACCTTCTCTTAGCACTCATTTTCTATTGAAAAGCTGCCGACATGCATACCCTCTTCTAGTAGCACCCTCTTTTTATTGAGAACTAGCCGACATGAACAGTTCCCTTCTATTAGCACCCCATTCTATTAAAAATTTGCCGATGTGAACACCCTCTTTCTATTGCCTTAACGCTTCACACTAGATTGTAAATTAACTCAGCTACCTTCTGGTGTAGCATCCAATCGAATGCGTCAACCAATATTAAATCTTCTCAAATTTTTTCTTATTCAAAAAAGAGGTATAAAGGAAAACTGCTGCTGCAAGCTATGCAGCTGAGCTGAGAGTGTCCTTTTTTGTTTAATGCTTTAGTTGTAACTGACTTTGATTGTAGGGCTCGAGGTAATAATCATACGAAAAAAGAGAGAAAGAACCCCCTGATCAGTTGCATCATTTTGCATCGTTGAAAATTAATGTAATAGTTGAAGTACTTTGCACTTTTATTTATGATACTGCAACTATTTTGCAGACAAAACAATCGTAAGGAAAGTTTCTATATTAAGAATATTATTTTACAGTCCCAAACCAATATTGTGTTGTACTCTCTGGAGATTCAGTGCACCTAAATGCAGGATTCACGTGGTTATACAGCCCAAAATTGTCTTCTTCGTAAATGCTGCCTTGTCTAGGGTTAAAGGAGCAGCCAAGATTAACATGGGCATCTGTATGGAAGTGCCCTCCATGATCCTGATAAAAACTGACGGAGATATTACTGCCAATGTGACCTCTGATATTGATATACTCCACCATCTTACATGTATAACCATAGTAGGTAAGAATGTCTACCACCTGAATCCGAGCTCTCACGTAGTCACGAGTTATATCAGACTTGTATGTTGTAAAGCTGCATGTAGCACGCCACACTTTTGAAAGTGAGCGAAGACTGTTCATTCTTTGCAATCTCAATCTTAAAAATAATAATTGGAAATTAAACTATATTGGTGCCAACGGGTAGTCACTGAATTCGGGGCGTCACTGAGCGATGCCTCGTTTGGAATTTGGCAATGGCGGACAAGATGACGGCCAAGCTGTTAGGGTCTAAGTTGTGGAAAGGTAGATAACTTATTTCTAATACTCTATATATTCTTATGAACTAAAACTTTCTCGACAAAGTTTTAAATCTAAAACAGCCTTTTGCAACAAAGTAGCGATTCTTATATACTTTTATTTACAAAAATTTTAGAGTTGGGAGGATGTACTTCCTACCCCTTCCTCTAAACCACTGATATTAGGCCTTGCAATCATAAAAATTTCTCCTGACTTCCACAATGATGAATAACGGAAAGGCAGGGTAAGTCAAAATCAATGGCAGGGTAAATTAGAAATTCTAAGAAAACAGACTTGTGTAGTGCCATGTGTGAAACCTAAGATATAATTGTATAGATCTTTCAGGTACAAATCAATGGCAAAAGTACTGGGGAAAGGCATCTAAAAAATCACTAAAACACTGCTTTCTCAACAAGAAACAGGGCCACTATAACGATCCAGGGGTTCTAAGCACGTTATGAGCCCTTCCGACACACAACTTTTAGGTGCTGAGACGAATACTTGCAAACAGAAGTAAAGATACATACAAAAAAATCGATTAGATTTAGTATGGGCTCATCCGTAAAGGGTTTTACGTACATTTCTGCCAGATTCAGATCCCCTCCCTCCCGTGCCTATATTTTTCCATTTTTTGATTAACAGCCCCCTCCCCCTGTCCGTGTGGACACAGAGTTGGAGAGTACTTAAAGAACTGCAAATAATATTGATAATTTGGAGCTCCTCGAAAAGAACATGCATACTGTTCTTGTTTCTTGTTGACTTCTATATTTGTCGATCTTTAGTGAAGAAATGTGATGAATAAAATGACCTTAAAATACCCTCTTTTCTCTTAAAGATGCTGCACTGAAAAGGATGTCCACTTACAGTTAAGCCCCATTCCTACCCTTGTCCGCTACTGTCTACATTAGTGCTAACCCCATTCCTCCCTTAAAACGCAAACATCCATTATGGAAGAATGAGCGTAGTGATGAAAGGGTAAAATTAATAACCAAGTGGAAAGCATAAACAAATATTGAAATGGAATGCAAGGCAGAAATTCCAAAATGCTGACAAGTGAAAAAGAACTATGTCTTGGCAATACAGTGCAATGCGATATGTTGCAGTGAGTGAATAAACCAGTTTTGAAAATAGTATTTACATATGTTCTAATGTAGTAGAAGCAATGATGAATATATTACCTGAAATCCACCCAATTCGGATTGCTCTCATTTCTTGGATAATCGTTGTAAAATGGCACCTTGTACTGATCCTTGTTGCTTAATGAGAAAGAAGTAATCAATGTCCATACTCTTTTGGAATCCGATTCAAAGTCACAAAGAACTTTATAAAGTTGATTGCTTTGATCAAAGACTTCGTATACGGCATTCTGTTGCTTTCCATGTCGGTACAAATCCAGACAAGATCGTGCGGCTATGAAAGAGCAAAGAAACTTTAGTTGTAATGACTTTTGGAAAAGAATATTTCCGATTGAAATGTTGGTGAGTATCTATAAAACTATTAAACTGATTGCACTATGATTCTGTAATACATTGATTACATTATGATTCTGTAATACATTGATTGCACTCACTATGATTCTGTAATGTCATAATGCTTGTAAGAGTCAGCAGCAATGGTAGAAATTAGTGATTCGGTACTACCAACAATTTATGGATGTGAAACATTTATCATGTGCAAGGAGCTTAGGATTGGGAGCAGAAAGCGTTTGTTGAAGTGCTATATCCGGTCAGTGCTAATGTATGGATGCGAGTCGTGGACAATAAATAAAAATATGAAGCAAAAGCGTAAGGCGACAGTAATGTGGTTCTGGAGAATGATGATGAGGATATCATGGACAGAAAAACTGACGAAAAAATATTTTGGAGGCTGAATTGGCACGGGCAAAGGCAAGAGGAAGACAGAGATTGAAGATGCTAGATTAGATAATAGAGAGATTTAGAGTTAAGATGGAAAACAGTTAGCCAATGCTGCAAGAGATAGGAAAAGATGGAGAGAAAGAGAACCACTATGATTCATCTACGGCATTAGATACCGTGAAACTATAAGAAGATTACCAACAGTTAGAATATAGTGATTATTATAGCACTTCATATTAAAACACAACATCCAGAGAAGTCTGTAGAAATCCCCAGGGGAGTGCTTCCTACTGTTCTATTCGGGGGGTGCGGGTTAATAATGTCTCTAAATAACCCTACGGCGTTCTTTACAAAGAAGATTTTTTCTAAACTTCATGCAAGTCAATCAATACTACAATAAAATTGTACACCTCTCATGTACTAGGTAGTTAACAATTGGCTAGTCTGCTAATAACACTTAAAACTATATATGATAAAAACTACAGGGTAAAAATCAAAATATAATAAAGATAATGAAGTATATATGAAAATATTAAAAAAGTTCAGTATAATTAAAAATAATAATGGCAATAATTGCCTTATTTACAGTACGTTGAGTAGCTAAAATCTAATTTATCCCTACTGTGAAAACATACCAAGTATATATCATTGCAATAGTGTGTTCATACAAATTTTACATATTCTCAATGACAAGTAAATAAAGAATGAAACTGTGAGTACTAAGTCAAGAAACCAACTTGCGCTATGTAGAGTTTGAATTGTATACAGGGACATTCCCCCCGACCTTTCCAGTGCTTTATAAAGCTTTTGAAGTCACGCATAGTTATGGAATTCTTGGCTCCATTTGGCACTGTATGCTACAATGAGGAGCCTAGAAGCACAGCACCTTTTATTCCATAAGATGCTGTCTTGAACCTTGGCAATTGAAGATTATTCATTCGTAGATTATGTGATATGTATTTCTGCACAAAATACTTTTCATGGAGCAAAGGCTTGAATTTTTCTTATGAATTTTTAATACTAGTAGCTGTAAGTGTCACTGCCGAACTGATATTAAATAATCTTTTTGAAGTAAAGCAGTCAAGGTAGATAATGCATCGTTATATAAAATGCACAGGACATTTCATGAAAACGGCTAATTTTGTTGTTCATTCGTATGTCATAATACATCCAGATTAGGGGGCAGTAGTTTAATTGGGATAGCAAGAAAGCTTTCATAATATGTCTTACTTTTTCTTCATTAACATAAGTAGCGATCTGAGATACTGCGTGCAGCTTTTGATTAGTTTCTCTCTAATTTTACCAAAGATCAACAGATGACATTTTTTAGCATTCAATTTGCTTTTAAGGCGTATGAGTATTCTAAGGTGTAAGATGAAATAAACTACTTAAACATAATGAAAAAATAGTGAAGATATTCCTGCCCACATATTAAAAGTGACATCAGATCTTTCTTTGAATAGGGTGACAAACATTGCAAGCTCAATGGTCCAATCCTGCATTTTCCCTGATGCACTGAAACTGACTGATGTTTCTCCAGTTTAAAAAGATGGTACCGGCACTTTGAAAAAAAAGCTATCAACCTATGAGTGTACTATCTATCTTCTCTAGAAATTTCGAGCGCCTCCTGAAAAGGCAGATTGTACCGTTTATAGGACCTAAGCTGGCAGACAGTATATATGGATTTAGATAGAAGCATAGTACCCAACATGCCCTACTTAGAGTAATCAAAACAATCCGTATGCATATTGACCAATCTGGAGTGCTTGGCATGGCATTGATGGATTTATCAAAAGCGTATATATGTGTACGCATAAACTGGCTTTAGCTAAGATGGGAGCTTATGGATTTAGCATAAACAGTCTAATACTTATGCACAGTTACTTTGTTAGAAGAAGGCAAAGAGTAATAATAAGCACATCCTTTAGTACCTGGCAGGAAATCAAATCAGGTGTTCCACAGGGATCTGTACTAGGACCCTTCCTATGTAATCTATTCATAAATGACTTCTTCTATGAGATACATCACTCTCACGTTTTCAACTTTGCTTACAATAATAGAATCTATGCATGTGGGCAAAACCTAGATTCCGTTGCCTCAAATATTGAAAGTGACATGAAAATTGCAATTATCTGGTATAAAAACAACGAAATGGTTGCAAACCTCGGAAACATCTCAGCGATTGTTTATAGGTCTAAAAGACGATGTAAACTATGTATTGATATAAATGGGAGTTTGATTCAGATGACTGATAGTGTAAAGTTATTGGGTGTAACAACTGACTCTATGTTGAACTTCAACCAGTATATACAATCAATCTGCAAGAAAACTTCAAATAAAGGCAGAGCTTGTTCTAGAATTGCTCCAAATCTTGAATATGAAAAGATGCGTTATATGATGCTTTTGTTCTATCCAGTTTCAATTGCTGTCCGTTGATCTGGGTATTTAGTGGGAATTCATCACACAGCAAACTTAATAGACTCCATAAACATGCCCGGAGAGCGCTATTAGACTATTATAGATCTACCTTTGAAGTATTTCTGCAGAAGAGAGGTGAGCATACAATACATATTAGAAATTTACAAGCTTTGCTTTTGGAGGTTTACAAAGCCTAACCTAAAAAGTCCTTCCTTTCTGCGGGATATCTTGGAACATAGGCCCACATCTTAGAATCTTAGAATGACAGATCTTGTCCAACTACCAAATGCGAAAAGAGTGAGGTACGGATTAACGTCAATGAAATTTAGAGCAAGCATGCTATGGAACACACTCCCTGACATGATAAGCTTTGCTAAAAATGACAGACGATTTAAATTTAAAATTAAAGATTAGACGGGCTTATGTGCTACTGTATAATATGTAAAGAACTATTGCAAATAGGAAGATCAGTTGGTCTATATTAGTTTTTCTTATGCATTTTGCCTGTAGCCAACGTTACATAAAGTGTTATTATAAGTTCATTTGCTACAGATTGTGTTATGGCAGATGTTATTACCGTCAATTCCTCTGTTAGGCGAGTCATAACAAATTACCATAGGCTAAAAGAGCGTTCATTTTGTCTAATGTCCTAGCACTTGCCGCGACATTCTTGCACTTTCCTAACAAAGCAGCCTTTTGCATCACTCCAATGTTGTACGCTGACCCTAGTTTCTTAATCCATTTTTCAAGGTCTTTAATGGCACTTCCAAGAGTTCCTATAGCTACAGGCACAACTTTCACATGCTGGAGCTTCCACAACCTACTAATCTCTCTCTTAAATTTCTGGTAATTTTCTACCTTTTCTGATTCTTTCTCTCCTACTTTTACATCATCTGGTACAGCAATATCAATTATTGTTCCCTTTTGTTCTTTCTTGTCAACTACAACTATATCTGGTCTTCTTACTTTTATCACATTGTCACACTGAATATTGACATCCCACTACAAGTTCACTTCTTCATTTTCTACTGCTCCTTCTGGTACATGTTCATATGATTTCTCTTTGCAATCCGATTCATTCTTTTTATAAAGGTCCCAATGAACTTTCTTTGCCACATTGTTATGACGTCATTTATATTCCTTTTGAGCTAGCCTCTCGCATCCACATACTAAATTTTGCACATCTTCACCCCTTTTCCATATAACCTTCACAATGGACTTTCACTGGTTCTCTCAAGCGGTACTTTACATAATTTGTCCTAACGGCCTGTTCTTGTGCAGCACACAGTACTGCTTCTGTTCCGATCTTTGAATCACTTTTTGATAGCCATTGCCACGTTTCATTCTTATCAACTTTCTAAGGCATTTTCCCCAACGAATTTACTATGCATTCTCTTCTCAGTCCATTTTTGTTCCAGTTCTTGCTCCCTCTGTTTCTGAAATTGCCCACTGGTAATGATCCCTGCAATCCTAATTGTCCCAGCTGCAGCAACTCCCCTGATAAGATTTTCACCCGAATTGGCCACATAGTAACCCAAACTATTTTCTTCTTCTCTAACAAATCGCTCCACACCTATAAGACCTCTGCTTCCTTCTCTCCTCTTTATACATAGTGTGGTCACATCACTTTCTGGGTGTAACGCTCCATATTTTGTCATTGTCTTCCTAGATTTCCTATCCAGTGCATTCAGTCCACTTTTATTCCAATGCAGCATTCCTGCTCCATATTTGAATATAGCCACTATTAGATTTTAAGTTGCTATAATCAATAATCAACTCTACCATAAAAGTTCTTATGTGCTCGATAACAAACTACTCAACAAACAATCAAACAGCATTGCCAATACAATCCCTAAATCACTTTCCTTCCAAAATCCCAACCTACATAAACAACTAAGCAATTTCAAATTCTTACTTAATCAACTATCCCCTATCAATCAATCACGCAAAAATGATTCTAAGCTATCAAAATGTGAATAAATACCCTTACATTTCTATATCAATCTTTCCATGTTCTATCCTTCACCATCTTACGATCGAATATACCCCGCAAGTGATAGGAATCAAATTACTACTCTATTGTTCTAACTCAACAAAACATCAATCAAAGTCTCAAAAATAACGTCACTGAAATTTGAGCAGTCCTAACCCCGACTGCCATTGCTCAAGCGCTTATTGCTCTTACTTTGTTTCTCCCATTCATTTTTATTGTATTAGTATTATTATTATTAAGCCACAATGCACGGTTATAAAGCAGACTATAATTTTCGAATGACTTGTGCAGCGCTTGTGTCTTACGCATAGAATACTCTGTCACCTGTTAAATTGCACGATTCAGTGTCACCATTTGTCATTAGAGGGTTGTTTATGTAAACATTGAAAAGGAGGGGTCCTAAAACAGATCCTTAGGTCACACCTTAACTTCTTGTTCTCAAGGAGCTAACTGATCCATTCATTTTTACTCTCTGCCTTCTTCCATGTAAAAAGTTATGTATTTCAGTCAGCACTTCCTATCCAAACCGATAAGCTCCCAATTTTTCAATCAGCAGATCATGGTTCAAGCATTCAAAAGGATTCGATAGGTCTATTAGTACAGCACCAGTAGTTTTTCCGTAATCGAATATTGTTTTTGCGCATTCAACAAATCTGAGAACGGCGTGTTGAGTACTATAAATATTGCGGAAACCATAAAGGTATGAGGAAAGAAAGCCACTTTTGAATTCCTTTATCTGACTTTCAATTATTCTCTCAAAATTTTTTTGAAATGCTAAGGAGATATGTTATTGGCTTATAGTTTGCTTTTAATGATGTATCATCTTTCCTATGTAAGGCTGTGATGTTGCCTTCCTTAAGTTTTTCAGGAAAACTGTTCTGTGCTATATCCTGATTTAGAATTCTATGTAGAGCAGGTGCAAAAGTGTATGAATTGCTTTTAAGATTCTTTGAGGGTATGCTACTTACGGGTACTGCATTGCCAGTATTAAGTATTAAAATTTGACGAACAACTTCAACTGAACTGTATGATGCAGTGTTCATTAAAGGGCGGCGTTCTTTGGAAGGCAGCGTTAAATTAAAAATGAAAAATGAAACTTTACATAATGTTTTCTGTTAAGCATATTTCAAAGTTAAAATAATATGCGCTCACAGTATGAAAATTATCAAAACTAGCAATATCATTTTCTCCATCACAGTCCTTGTTCATGTTGTGAACGTTTTCGCGCTGCGTTCCCAGAAGTGAGGCATTCTTCAGAGGGTGGCGTTATTCAGAGCACCGAGTTATTTAGCGGCAATACTGTATGTGAAGGTACTACACTGAAGCCAAGAAGTTTATCTTTGTTTCTTGCATTGGGCTACATAAATTTTGCGTAAATACTTAAATCCTTCACTTTCGGTCTGTTTTACACTTCATGACAATTCCCTTATGTGTGGGATTCCTTGACTGGAACTCCTTGAATAAGGGTCGTTTAAGAATTACACTCCTCCTTGGAGTAGTTGTGCTTCCGGGGAGAAATATTTTTGGTCATGCGCACAGGACAGCTAATAAACGAAATGCAGTTGTGGTCTCAAAATCATAGCTATTGGCTTCAAAAACGAAAATTAAAAGCGCAAAAATGCTATAACATCTATCTTCTGCTTAGTATCTTGGTGTTGTTAGAAATGTAATCTAAAAGACTTTATCCAAAACTGTTCTTCTTAATCTAACATTTTCTGGTACTTAATTTGCAAAGCTCCCTTAAAGAGCCTGCTTGATAATTTATCCTATGTTATCTGTCTTGTAAGTATATAAGTTACATTTATACTTTCTGTCATTACTGAGTGAGAGCACTAAACAGACAGTTAAATTTTAGAAAAGATAGAGTAATATCTACCTATTTGACACTGAATTCCAGTATATCCTGGTGCGCACGTGCACTTGAAACTTGCCAATCTGTCTTCACATATACCTCCATTGGCGCAAGGGTGACTGTCACATTCATTGATGTCTAGATGCATACAATAAAGTTTCAGTGAATCATAAGCTCACATAATGCATTATGTATGCTTACCAAAAATTGATAAAGAAAGGAACAACACAATTATATACGTTATTTCTGGTTCTGAGTCATAAATGAACCAAAGTGGTTAGGTGTTGAGGAAGCAATCCGAATAAGGTTTCGATGCTACTGTTGATCAAATTTTTGAAAACTGCAGACCTCTTTGTGCTGTATACTAGAGGAAGAATGAAAAATCTTGCAATTTTGGGGCATTCTATTTCGGGAGTTTCTAAGTTAGAGTTTCTATGCAAAATTTTCACCTCAAATGATGTCCATTAGTGATTGTTACATTGACAAAATACATGAGACAAAGGATAATGCTAATTTGCAACAGAAATGGTAGGAATTTTCAACTGTTTATAAAAAAATTAACTTTGAAGAATTATTTATTATTGCGTATTTGCCTACTACATATCTGCCTAGTTTAGTTTATCTTACGCTGCATTTTCTTTTAATAGGAACTTTACTCATTTGGACCTTTACCCCATTATTCTTCATGCAACCATATAAAAAAATGCAACGGTTCAATCCCAAGCTTAACCATTTGAGATACCACATTTCAGCTTGTTTTACCCACTTTCAAAAAGCGAGCCAACCCACCTTGCCGAGCTAGCTCGTTTCATATAAGTGAGTAATTTCCCTCTCTATTGTCAAAATGCGAATTAGACATGGGAAGGGTGTTAGATGCAAATGTACTGCAGACCGTATTCTCAAGAGTTAGGCTTTCATATAGCATTTTTTGAACATTTTTATCTTGCAATGATTATCTTTTTAAAAAAACTTTTATGTTGATCTTAGCTTTACGCTTCGATGTATTTAATTATTGATAAATAGGCTTAAATTAGCTGTAATTTAGCTATATTCTTTACATGTAAGCCTCTGTTCAATAAAGTGATGTTGATAATGATAATACACCTCTTTTCCATCGTTGCTCTATCTGATCTGCATATGCGATTGTAAGATGTGTTTCAGCAGTGCAAACGCAAGGACATAACCATTTGCGTATGCTATTTGACACACACGTGGTAGTTTCCTCATCAAAAGTACTGCCTAATACAAGTTGTTGTTGAGAATTTTGATGTAGAAATATCGTCACAAAACAACTCCTGTTCTTGTTTCGCTAATCATTCAATCAAAGGTGATAAGAAAACTGTTGCATTGATTCCATGAATCTCAAGGGAAGTACTATTTAAACTATTGAATCTCAAACAGCTTTTTCAACCGGTTAAACAAGCCATTCTTTGCCAATGAGGGAAAAATGTTAGATATTTTAGCCATAGTCTTCAGATTTCCTCTATTTTAACACGATTTTATTTAATACATGTAATAACATAAATTCTGAAATTTTAGGTCAATATCTTCTACCGATTTTAAGTTAGAGCCAATAAAATTTTCACATATTTTGCTTCATTTCTTGCGTAATCCAACATATTGAATATACATGTTGAATAAAAACTTCGCAAAGTTCTAAGATGGTAGCTGTTTTTCAATATCAAAATATGCTATCTATACAAGTTTTGGGCGAGGAAGTAAAAAATAGTCTCAAAATTAAATGCAAGTATGATATAAAGCATTTTAAAATACTTGTAGTTTTGTTTCTTTTACAATTATTAAAGAGAGGTCTTCATTTTTTGGACAAAATGTGACAATGTCTATCTAAATTTCTCGGGTTGAATCTTTGCATGTTAAGAGTTGAGATATTACGCTATCTGCCCGCAAACATTTGCGAGGGTTATTTTGTCTGTTCCAAAAATATAAAACTTTTAATTTCATAAACATTAATTGACGCCACGACCATCTGTGAGTATAGCCTCAAAATATGTCTTCACCTTTCGGCTAAAATTTGACCATGTTTCTCTGAATTTTTCGATCTGAGTTCTTGTAAACTAAAGACCTGGCCAAATGCGACGAACAATTTTACGAACAATGTTCAACATTCTTTAAATGCGATCACTTTTAGATTCATTCAAATTCAATAATCTTCAAAGAACTAAGCAAACTTTGGTGGAAAGTTTCATATATACGCTCGCGTGCATTGGAAATTCTCATTTGTTCGTTAAAATGTTCGTCAGTGGACACACGCTACGAAAATTTGCAGAACATGAAAAAGTTCGAGAAATGTTGTGATCTTCATCAATTAATTTCGAACAACACCGAACATTTCCCAACATGAAATTTATCATCGAAAAGGGTGACCAAACCGACGAACAGTTGCAAAACATGAAAGATGAACATTGTTCGTCGAATTGTTCGTCGCGTTTAGCCAGGGCTTAGGACTAGAAATATGAAGCTATCTGCCAGCAAATATTTACGAGGGTTGCCTTTTCTGTTACGAAAATATCGAAATTTCATTATATGATCATTCATATGACACCATGACTAATTGCACGTAGAGTTTCAAGTGTTTCAATGCAGCTAAATGTTTTAAAACAACTTGATTAGTGGTATTAAATAATTAATGCTTTTAGCATTAAGTCATTTGCAACTGAACTCAGCTGATCAAGTAAGCACTCTCTGCTTTAACTTTTATGCTAAGATTCTTTCGTTGCAAATGTTGATTTGTTGATATGTCGAGATGGCGTCAGCAAAGGTGCAAGTTTCCCGCCAGATCTCAAGCAAGCAACTTTCACTTGACCAGAAAGAGATTAGAAATGTATTTAGTTAGAGTAGTACTGAAAGGATAGCATTGTCTTCAAAGTAAAGTCAACTCTCTCTAAGTGGACACCTCTATTAGGCGGACACCTCTTAAAGACGGGCACTTTTGGAAAGTCCCTGTCAGCCCCTGTATGTTCATATTCTATAAGACGGACACCTCTTAAAACGGACAGTGGACATTATTTCTTTGTCCCAAGTGCAGTATGCACCTTTTTGAAGCGGACAGTAGTAAGATCACTTTTGCTTCAAAAGAAGAATTTAACGATTAATCAATCAAAAATGAGTTACACTGTATCTTTACGTTATATTTCATGTCTAATGTCTATGGCTCCTTTCTTTTTTGACACTTTCGTTCTTGGTTGACGGCGACTAGATTTTTACATAATTCTTTTTCTTTCTGAACCTTTTGCAAAAGCCAATCCACAGCTCTCGGGTCACTTTCTACTAAATATTCGCAAGGGATTTCCAGTCCGTAACCATCTCCTCTATTTTCTTTTTCCACAGTTACTCTCTAGAAGCAATGTAACTGTTCTTAAGCTTCAGGAACATTTCCATCTATACACTGATATTTTGGGAACATGCCCAACTATCCTATTTATCAAAGCGACTGCGTTTTTATCCTCTAGATTTTTAGGTTCTTCGATACATAGAAGAACTTGATCATTTGTAAACACTTATAATTCTAATTACTGAAGCGACATTAGTAGTCCTCTTTGTTTCTGAGCTCCTCCGCACTCAGATATGGCAATTTTCTATAAAGCGGACATCTCTTTAAAGCGGAAACTTCTTTAAAGTCCCGACGGTGTCCGCTTTAGAGACAGTTCACTGTATTTCAAATATGAGTCATGAAATGCAATGTTCCGTTAGAATTATATTGAGTGAGGATTCCACTTATATTGAGTGAGGATTGCAATAAAAGCATAGTTTGCCGGAATACTAGACTTCCCAGCAATGTTAGGGACGTCACGGTGTGGAGAAGTGATTTACGTATTCTTAATGTGAGTGCCAATATTTGCTGCCACCATGAACAAGTGATGACCAAAAGATATAGTTTATTCCAGAAAGTCTCATTATTGGAACAGATTGATTAAAACTCTGTAAATAGTCACATGAGTAAATTTTTACTTATAAAGCATATCATCAATTCCGTGATTTAATTATAAAGCATATCATCAAATTTAATGAATGAGTTTCTGATTTCGCACCTTTTCAAGAGAGCAAGGCATTTTCAACATAAAAACAAGTGAAGAAAAGGCCCTCTATCCCCTAGCTTTGCTCTCGTAGAAAATGGATTTTTTCCCAGTAAAACTGCAAAATCACTTTTGATTGCATCAACCCTGGTTCAAATTATGTTGGTAAGAAGAAGATATGACAAAAAGATGTTTTGTAAAGCAAATTGAAGGATGCGTCTTTTGAAAAACAGTTGCAACAATGTCATCGAAGCTCCTTATTGCTAGTCGCAAGCATCATATTAGGAGATGCATTCTATGCCAAAGCAAAAAATACTTCACCAGCTATTTCCCATATGGGAATTTGATGCAAAAGTCATCCTTTGAACAAAAGAAATAGATCAATTATTATGGTCAGTGATGTAGTCAAAATACTTTGCTTTTGCTACAAGCCTATAAGCAATTCAGCAACATTTCGTCTAGTAGGCAGCAAAACAGTGAAGAGCAAACATTTTAGAAAGCAGAAAGTTGTCATGCTGCCTTCCTCTTTGACTAAAACATTGATTATGGTGAGAAATGAAACTCTTGCTGCCACAGAAGAGGGAAATTGCCTAATTAATTAAATTTACTACTTTTATTTGCTAGTCTAAGGTGGCAAGTCAATTGTTACATTGAAATACACATGTTATTACTTTTGTTTCAGAGCAACCAGGGAATCAAAATCCATATTGTCAGGAGAACGGGAGTAAAATCTGGCAAAATCTAGTATATGCAAAATTCACACAACGTGGGTTGTTCAAATTGAATTTGAATGTCATATTGTTACAGCTAACCCACTTTTGTGCTAGAGCTAAAATACCTCTTCTTTCATTTCACTTGTATAACAAGAGAGAAGCCTAGCAACTGTCAGTTGCTTTTGTAGTAAAAAACTTGTGCTATTTTCTATGCTTTAAACATAAATCAATGAGCACAATCTATGTTTCGGATTCATTTAATGGAGAGAAGAGATAAAAATCTAACTATATGTTTGGGAGGAACTTTGATTTTTCTAAATGGTTAAACTCTAGTAGGATACTCATTGCTTAATGCCACGTTTGCCTCATGCTAACATTTTAATAATTTCAAAAATAGTATCATACTAGAACGTAGTGCTTCATAACAGGCCACTCTGCAGGGCACAATGGAAGTAGCTGTTCGCATGAAACAAAAACATCGCAAATTTTGAAAACTTTCCAATTTTCTAGCAAGTTCAAAATAAGTTACTTACTTTCTGAAATTGCTCTATAGCAATCAAAGCCTCCTCTAACCAGACATGTAACTCATTTTCCTGTAGCATTTAAGAATGTCATTTCACTTTCATCAATTCTCTTTACCTTTCTCCTATTGCTTCTACCTAATTTCCAGATCAAGATTTGAAAACTACAGCCTCTCTAACGTAGTTCCTGCTATAAACTTAATTTGTGACACGAAAAAACTCTTGTCATTTTGAAGTTTTAATGTTTCATTTGTACACATACTCACTGTATTTCCACACATTCCGGCTAGAAAAGCTTGATTCCTGACGGTTTACCAATATGGACTTTTCCTAGTACATTTGTTGTTATTTCGTTGCTAATAAGTATATAATATCTTATCTGTAATGTGCATCTTTGAGAGCCAGTCAGAAGCACGCTATAACATTTGTAGTGTTGTAGGGCGAAATGAGACTTTTTCGAAGAAATTTGCTGACAAGCTTTAATTCTGGATATTTTCTCAAAGGGTAACCATAATTTCACACACATTTCAAAAACTGAATACAAAAGTTCTACACTTTTCAGAAAAAAGATAATCAGCACTCATATGCAGGTTTTCGGAATTGTAGGTTTTGGGACTGGCCAGATCTTCCCTAAAAGCAAGCTTCTGGATCTCTGTGATTGCCTTGAAAGTGGCATAATTGCTTGAGAATAGGCTCTCAAATCAGTTAAAAATAATAAAGCAAATTTCAGCAAAATTAGACTCGTGGATTCGGAGATATGAGAATTTGAAGTTGAAAGAACTTGATTAGGCCAAACTCAGGGCGGCAATTTCTGATGAAAATTGACGTTGTTGGCAGAAGTCCAATGACTTTCAGGTGGACATTTCTCTACTTCCTCAGCTCCCATTACAGTCATTTTTGCTTTTTTGTGAGTTTCTGCCTATATTTAATTGCAATTTATTCGTCTCTAAAATTAAATCAAGAATATTATGCAATTCGGCTATCAATTACTCTATAATCGTCTTGCAACTTCAAAACCGAAAAAGTTAAAAATTTCGCTTTACAGCTAAAATCAAAAGAGGACGGAGAAAGGTGAAAATGGGACTCTTTTCCATGAAAGACTCATGTCTAATGGACTTTTATGATAAAGGATATGCAAAAATTCTTACAGATAAGAGAGCCATGTCATCTTCAGAAGTATTACTCTGGTAATGTGAAATTAGGGAACAATCGCATTTTTGTCTCATCTCACAGATTGGCATTTCATTCTTAATTCAATAATTGATGTTTCCACACGATCCTTCCTACTTCGAACTAGTTTAATTCACCTTTCTCCATTATTTCAATGAGTTAAATTCTGCAAGAAAAACAATGTTTTGAGTAATAATTCAATATTATTATATCAAGCAGTTTTTGCCATGGATTGCACGATTTTCTATTCCTTTGTCAATGACACTATTCTATTCTCTTTTGCTGAGTTTTCTTTGCAATGACGCGTTTTGCTATGGGGATCTTATGTGAATGTGATACAAGCTTTCGCGCAGAAGTTGTCGCGAAGTTTGTAGTTTTTCGATCTTCATCATGATATATGAAGCTTCTAATAGCCAAACTCTCGCCCAAATTTCTGAAAGCCGATTTCAAAGTATAGCAAAGCTAATGGTACTGGCGAGTAATCTTGCATTTATTGCCTGATACCAATTGAACAGTCCTACTTATTGTAAATAAAAACATCAAGCTTTTTTGATGATAAGGTTGTATTTGTTTATCGCACGATAAGTTGGTGTTTATCACATTTTCTGTCAAGCAATTGACCTCTATAGAGCAGGGTCATCCCCCTTCTAATCGTTGTAGTATTACGGACCCTATTATTAAGGGTAATGAAGTTCTATTTAATTTCACCCTAGATGCATATTTTGTTGCTTTTTTCATAAACCCAAAGTAGCCACTCTGTCGGTCTCTGCCTAAAGAAAAAAGCAGTTGCCATCTAGCTTCTCAACGAAACTTTAATATCTTGCTTTAAATATGTCATTTTAAACTGAGTTGGTGTCAAATTTTGTTAGTTTTATTGTCTGCTCATGACATTTTAGTTATTTGCCTGGAATATGTGGCCTTATTTTATACACAGCTAGGAACGAGTTTGAGTTCTATTAGGCCTACAATGACTGGACCAGTCAGCAAGTTCTTACAGAAGTAAGAATTATCTGCTAAACACCATGGTGATGTTAGGAATGACAATAACCAGCAAACCTTGTACACTTTCACTATATATATTCTGCACAACTGTCGTGTACATTTGTTTTCCATTTTCGCGCCGCAGTCTACTTAATGTGCCTCGTTTTCTTTATACATGCTTCCCCCTTTGTCGTCAGTGTTATAAAAGTCATGATTCTATTCAGTTTCGGAGGTACAAAAAAGTCATAATTAGAACATTGTTTTTCAAGATTTTGACACTAAACAATGTCTTACCATGATAGGTTTTCTTCCAGATACGAAGCCCTGTCCTTCTTAGAGGAAGATCACTTTCTCGGTTATACAGAGTGAACTTTCCACTTGCCAAGTCTTTAACGACGTACTTGCAATCTTTCTCCATTGAGCATTTATGGAATGATCTGTGTATGATTGATGTCTGTTGCATTGAGTCTTCAATGATAGTGTTGCCATCACCTTCTGAAAATTCTTCGTAGAATATCCCATTAGCATCAAGGATGGGATGTGCCACCAATAGACAACTCATCAAGATTCTTAGTGTAGTAGTCATAATTTCAGTATTCTTAATACTGTGAATAAAGAACAAAAAAGCAACAATTGTATTAGTGAAATTATAAAGCGCCTGTCACTAAACTCTATCTAGATTAGCATTAGCTGATACACTGAGTGAATCAGTCTGTCAAAACTTTGCAATAATGGTAGTTGAATCTCAGGAAAGTGGAGGTGTTGAAAATGTGCACTAATTTGCTTAGAGAAAGTTTGGAAATCGTTGATACGTTTTTAGATTACAGTGAATGACCGTGTGAACTTTGCCGTCTTACAGATGGAAGGAATGTTGGCGAGTGTGGTGTGTGGAACCAAGGTGGAAGCCTTCATTCGTTTATAGGCCTAGTCATCTATAAGCAAGCAATTTTTAATTGGTGAGACTTCCAAATGGTCACTACTGAGCTCACACTATCCACATTTCTAGTACCAGGAAAAAGAAAGGGGTTTCACTACTTTCACCTTCAAGGGCAAAAACTCAGAGAAACACTTATATTTCATTGTCCCTATTCTCTATGTCCACATCATACTTAAAGACAATCTTATTTTTGAGCATGATGCATACTTGAATGCATAGTATATACTACATGAGAGCATTTATATGAACTACTGTTTTGAATTATGTTCTTGATATTGTCATAGAATTATGTCTCCAATTAGTATATGTGAATCATTATTTTTATTACAATAATGAAATACAAGCAACAATCTTAGTGCTAATTTCATAGTGGCTAGTTTATTTAGCCATGTAAGAAATCAAAGTCTCATATTTTAAGTGATAAGCATTCTCGATATTACTGAAGCTGATTAAAATGAATTAGCTTTTAAATAGCATGATTTTATATAAAAGGGAGGATCTCACTAAACTGTAAACGAGCAATTGTATATCAGACTTTTTGTCACTGCTATACCTGTAAGTATTTCTAGCTTGAAAAGTATTTCCCAGCAAGTGTGCTCATGCATAGCTGAATGTATGCCATTCTTAATCATTGCATTATGCAAATATAGATGCAGATTGTTGGAGACATATTGTTTTTAATAGACTGAGTTGATACTAAGATACCCCTTGTCTTGGATTGTATACTTTTTTGAATAAAGCCCCTGTTTTTAGTTATATGTACTAGGTTTGGGATGCAAGTCAGCCCTCTTTTCATAGAACGAAAAGAAACGGGTGTTTACGCTTGACAATGAGAGCTCATCCGCCAGGAAAACAGTGCATATCTTAGAAAGAAGCTTGTACTTTCGTGTAATTACAATGAATTTTTGTTCTTAAAGTCTTTTTACTTTTGAGAAGGTGAAGCTAGGATTACCAGCAATTGCTAGAGACAGGCGATCTCCTTCTTACTTAAACTGGAACTCCTCTATAACCTATGTATCTACTCAAAGTGAAGCTTCCGGTCTATGAACTTGTTCCAGTTATTATTAGTTACATTTTCAGCAGCAGTTAGCGTCAATTTGATTCGATGCTCAATCTTCAGCATACATCAGGTCTGGTTCTGACTGGATAGATTTGAATTGACTACAACTTCCGCCTGAGCTGCTGCTGATGGTCGAAGTAAACTGCGACTGACCATAACAAGATTGATCATAAATATCACTGTCATAAAAGGCAACCTTGAAATTTCGTTCCTATTGCGGTTTACTACAGTCTATTAGACCATGCTTTGTAGAGAGTCAAGAGAGGAAATACTATGCATCTTCTTAGCTTTTTGGATAATCAGTGCATGGAGAAGTGCATTTTGTATGGTACTTTGAACCAAGGTTGTATAGCACAAAGCATTTTTCCTTATGCAGGGATAGTCAGTGTATCATAAATCTGAAATTTTTGACTTCTGCCCCAGCATACTTTTCTGTAGTTTGGATCCACGCCTAAGTGACGTGAACATCTCAGTCCAGAACAGCGGTGGCAGGAGGTTTTTCAACTTCACTTTTTATTAAGCAATTTTTGTTTTTAAAGGAAGGAATGGATCGGGATTGAAGATCATTGGTTTTCAAGAAGTGAAATCTAAACAGTCTAATCACTGCATACTTAGACATTTCACCTCCACACTGGCCCATTCTGTCACTGCACCGATTGCCATTACTCCACAAAGTGCAAATAAAGATAAACGAGGATTTGATAAGATAGGTCCAGATTGTAAAATATCTTGAGCTAGAGGTTGATAAAAATTAAGCTTGGGTTGAAATATTACAAGAGTCTCAAGTACAAAATTATATTTGGGCTATCTTCAATTTGCACACTAAGTTAGTGTCACTAACAAATATTTTACCTCAAACCAAGCTAGAGCAGGTCTACAGAGCCTTTTTAGAATGTCATCTAAGATGTTGAAATGAACTACAGGATAACTTGTCTGATACAAAACTAGAACATTTACAGAATCTCCAAGATAGGACTCGTACACTAATTTAAATCACACCTTCAAAGGGTGGGTGTGCAAGTCGCTATGAGGCCTTATCCTTATTATATATGATGAAGCTTTAATGACATATAAGATATTGAATTACTTGTGTCCTGGCAGTCTTCACAGGAAATTCACCATGAGATCTCAGATATATGCATATGATATAAGACACTGCTATGATATTATTATCCCAAAATAAAATCTAGAACTTTCCAAAAAACTTCTTCACTATTCTGCAGTTAAATTGTGGAATGAGATACGTCTCAAAATAAGGAATAACTACACAGTTTTGGAGTTCAAAAGACACAGTAATTTTTAAGTTACCAAGTTTTTCAAAAAACAGCAATGTCTCTAGGAAAAGCAGCACTTATTGAACCGTAAATTTTATTTAGCAGTATACTTTTTATATTGTATTGCAACATACTTATATAATATATTTACTTTACATTCTTGTGCATTCTTGCTGAAAAATATTTGAGGGTAAACATCAAAGCAAGAAGGTGGCTATCACTGCATCTCAACCGACGAGTTGCGAGCTTTATTGAAAGTCGCAGGATGTGCTAATGACACTTTCCTCAACTACTACATATGTTGCCGAAAGTATGCTTGATACCTATTTGGGCATATCAGATGATTTAATACAGGCAGCACTTTATGCCAACAAGTTGCAGAAATAAAAAGTCCTACAGTTTGCCGATAAAGGCAAGTTTTGCCGACAAAATCTTATCCATGGGTGGCATGACGTCCCTTACATGTCCTTTAGGCTTAACTTTTCAAGAGATCGTTATAAGTATCATCGCAGAGGCAATTTAAAATACCGTGTTGATTTCAATTTTAGCTTCAACTCGAAGACGACTTTGGATCTTCTTGCAGCTTGCACGCATCTTACAAAGGCAAACCACCTGCAGCAACGCATAGGAACAAACATACATATTTTTCGAACTGGACGAGGTGTCATATCCGACAAAGAAGCAGTTGTTTTTCAAAAAATAAAAAAATCTCTTCACTGAACAAATGTTTAGTCTCCAGATCCAGCCGGTGAAAAGCGTTATTCTCAAAGCCAATTTTTAAGTTTAATGCTGGTTCCTTTCTTCGAGATGGGAGCATTGAATTATTTATGATATAATTCATACAACAGGAGCTCATTTCATAATTCACCAATAAGCAAATTTGTATACATAAAGTCATGCACCTCCATTTTGACCTTGCTTCTTCATTTCGCCATTTTGAAATGGGCTGCTGTAGAAGATTTCATGTTTCACAACTTTCTTCGCTGAAAAAGTTTACTTTCATTCACTTCATCAATTTTTTGGCCCAACTTCATATTCTTAAGTTTCTAATTGTCGTCCCTCCCAGCAAAATAATTATTGAAAACTTTTCTAGCTTCACAAGCTCCTATAAGAATCCTCCACATATGAGTTTATGGGGAAAAATGTTTCAAAACACGTTCGAAATAGATGTGCCGTTAATTATACTAGAAAATAGAGTTTCATTACAAACCGCTCTGCGCGGCACAATGGAAATAGTTGTCCCCATGAAACAAAAACATCGAGGAATTACGAAAACTTTCCAAGTTTCTAGCGATTTAAAAATGAGTTACTTACTTTCTGAAATTGTTCTATAGCAAGCATAGCCTCGTCTAACCAACCATGTAATTAATTTTCCTGTAGCATTTCCAAATGTCATTTCACTTTCATCAAATATTTCCTCACTCCTGTATTCCTCTATATAGTGTTCTATAGGACGCATGCTAGAGTACGTGCAAAATGTTCCCTTTACCTTTCTCCTATTGCTTCTACCTAATTTCCAGATCAAGATTTGAAAAGTACAGTCCCTCTTGCGTAGTTTCTGCTAAAAACTTGATTTTTGACAAGAAAATAACTCATGTCACTTTGAAGTTTTAATCTTTTACCTATACACATACTCTATTTCTATTCATTCGGGCAATAGTAGCGAAGAGCTTTGCTTACTGACGGTTTAACAATGTGGATTTTTTCCAGCAATTTTGTCGTTATATCGTTGCAAATAAGTAAATACTATCTTATCTGTAATGTGCATATTTGAGAGCCAGTCAGAAGCGCGCTACAACATTTGTAGCGTTGTTGGCCGAAATGAGACGAGGGAAGTTGCTAGCTTGTATTAGCTGCTTACTATATGAAAACATTTATCAATTACATTTTTCATGCATAGTGGAGCTGGGATCAAATCCTGAATGTAATTTCCAGGCATGTTGTTGGTTGGAGGTAGTTGCATAAAGCCTCATGGAAGATATTTGCAATTTCAAGTTGCTTGCTATATGGGAGAATGCTATTCAGATATAAACCGGAGGTAGGAGAAATCTCTGTATGTTTTACGGAATGAATCACAGACATTTCCTCGTTTAAAAGTAAGTGCTCTTCCATGTGCATAAGTTATGAATAGTCTTTTATGTGGAAAAAATAAAGAATTTGAACTTTTACATACCGGTTTTCATAATTCAAATCCGGAAAGCCCTTAGTAGAAAATATTCCTGTAAATGCTAGGCTACGTTGCTCCTCAAGCTTTCCGCACAACAACGTCAAGTAAGGAAAGATAGCTGCAACATCAAAATCTTGCTTTAGACTCCGTTCAAATTAAAACTGTGTCATTATGAATGCAACCAGATCCATAAAAATATGATTCTGCTTGGAACTTATATGGAAACTGTGAGTCTTGAAGTTTAATAAAGCACCTAGTATGTACTTCAATGAAATTGAGCTCCTGCGGCCCACCAACAAATCAATGGTAAAGCACAAACTAAAGATAATGACACTGCAACTGGGGAAGTGCCGAGTAGCTACTGAAAGCCAGGATATTTCCAATAAAAAGGAGATATGGTCCAGGTTTTTCATTTCATGTCATTTTTAATCTTTATGAAGGGCGGTCCTTCAGTTAGTACCGACTCTCCAGGGTCTCTCCAGCTAGATAGCAATCCAACAGCTTATAATTGCAATACAGAAAGCCTTTTAAAATAGTATAAAATGTCTGATTATTGTCTGAAATCTTGAATACTATAACACACAATGTATTAACGATAGGGATAATTAATAATTACAGTAACCAAGGCTAAATTTGGCGATTAAAAGGGTTTAAAAAGAAGTCTGTTTTGCGCTCATTTGAAGGGTGCTTCAACATTTAGCATCTCTGAATGAATAATATTTGGTCAGCTAGCAAAGCTTCTTCAAGGCAACCTTCAGTTAGTATTTTTAATTCGAAAGATGCTGCTGTTGCCATTGGAATGTCGTGTATAACTAATGATTTTAAATAAACTATAACAATACTCATATGCAGTACATCGTTGCACTTCAGTTTAGTAGAAAAATCACAAGTATTTTTCGAATCAGACTAAAATGTGAAAAATTATCAGTAAAAATCAGTAGAAGGCTAAAAAGGGCACTTTTAATGCCTTTGCCTCTTTTCTTCGAGGGCTGGAGGGGCGCTGCACCCCTCTGACCCGTGCTCCGGCAACCCCTTGCTAGGAACTCATATACCTTGCAAAGTGATGCCTGAGTTGTAGCATTTTATTGTCTTATTCTTGAAAGGCTAGCTTTAGCTCGCTTTCCACATTGTTCTCAGACATAAAGAACCTAAAATAGTATTTCCATTAAGAGGATCTACAATGTACCATGCCGATATATTGATTATTCACAGTCAGTTAATGCACTGACCTACCTTTCAAACTTTGAAAAGCAGTAGTTGCAGATTGCTCCTCGCAAGAAAATCTTTGAATGCGCTGGTAACGAGATTTAAATTCATTTGCAATGCCCACTCCTGACTATGACAGGCTTTCGCTATCAATAATACCTATCGGAATGAGTTCTTGGTAATACAGGCACCAGCTCAAGATTCAACCAAGTAATGAATCAATGCGCACCCCCTCGTAGATTATACCTGTGGTGGGTTCTATCGCTGAAAGAAATCCCATTAAAAATTGATAGGCTTCGCAGATATGTACAACGATGGTCACCATACTTGCTGTTAATGTGTCCTTAAGCCTAAAGATGGTTAATTGCATGTATCGTACTGATTGCTTAAATCACGAACTTTAAATAGACGCATAACAACATTGATTCCACTCGTAATAATATGCTTGAGCTTTTGATGACAGAGATGGTACATGAATCTATTGTGTCCACCGACCAAGCACTATGTTAATCCAGTGATTACTATTTAATATGATTCATAATCAGAACACAGACCAGGGATGGTACTAGGGGAGGGCTAGGGGGATATAGCCACTCTCAGAAACTAAATTTTTTTCTCCGAGATTTTGTCATTTATAGTTCCCTTTAACCGTATTTTAGCTCCCTTGTCCAAGGATTCAACCCCCCGTCGGACTATTCCTGGCGTCGCCACTGAAATTGACTTACCTTCCAAACTTTGATTAGGTAGCGTTACCAGTAGCTCCTCACCAGGAACTCTTTGCATTGGCAACCAATCTGGCTGGCAACCATCTAATCTGATCCTGAATAAAGCAAGGTTTTAAAAGCAAAGCAGAAGATAAAACTTATAATACAAGCACCAGCTTCAATTCACTTCAACAAGTCAGTGCACTAATGATTCACTTGCACAGTACTTCCCCGATTGATCGATTCTCGATCAGCCTTCCTTCCATAATCCAGCCGATGCTATTCGTGGCATAGCTTATGGACAATTTTTTAGACTAGATCTGATTGATCAAAGCGAATAAGGTTCTCAACATTTAGCCATTTTTTAGGCTGACTGTTCCTTAAACCTTGCACCTCTGATAATTGATAGAGCACTATCTGCGAACATTGTGGTATTGACAGTTCGTCTGACGGTAGACTTGCCCTTACTACGTTTCCGTAGCGTAGCTGACTCTCAAAGCTAGATCAACATCACATAATTTGGGATTGGGAAAAAACATCTTTGAGCTGTTTTAATGATGACAAGCCTCATGCACACTTTATCTTCCATGATTCAAGTCGATTATTCCTTTTTAGCCCTTCGTTAACAATGCCACATACAGCTGAATTCACACTGGATGCGTCAATATGCAGCTCATCGCGTCACTGTGCATCAAAACCGCATTTAGTGTGTTCACATACAATGCGTCATGATGCGTCTTTATGAAAACAATGTGTGTATATAACTATAGTAATTCGATGCTTTTACACATCAATTTTCTAGCTAACAATATACATAAACATACATTGAAAGTTAACTAATCAACATCGAATAGTTCGATACATATATATAAAACTAAAAAATTCTCTAAATGAAAAAAATTCAAAAATGAACAGGCGCTATTTTTTAAAGGTATTTTACATTGGCAGGCACCGGCAAGCTCTGCACCTACAAGAAAGTCCATCCCAATTTTTAATTAGTTTCTTAAAAGTTTTCAACTTTTCTTCTGATTTCAGTTCATTTGGTAGATTATTCCAAATCTGTGGTCCAATGTACATCAGACTCTTAGACTGAAGTTTGTTAGATCAGAAAACACATTTAAGATGGCTACTAATCAAACTGATGTACGTCTTGCGTTGGCTTTACAAAACCAACTAGCTAAGTGAAAGAACCAAAATCAACGGCGGGCTTGGGTTCGGCGATTGTGTGAGGCTCGCGATCAACAGGTACATTGGGCAAATTAAAAAAAGCAGAGATGAGATTAAAGGATTATTCAATGCACTTCAAGTTGCTTCCGAATGCTACTTCCTACATTTGATGACCTGCTTATTTGGTATATTCTTCATTGAACAGGCAAAGATCTCAATTTCTTGCGCCTTAGCTGACAGCCAGCCAAGATTTTATAACAAAGGGGCAGCAGTTGCATCTTAAGGACTATTAGGCACTATTCTTGCAGCTCTATGCTGGATCCTTTAGAGGGAGTTCAGTTTAGATTCTCCACAAAAACCCAAAATCGAGCAACACTAGCTGAAGTGCGCCGAAAAAAATCCTCCAAATATTTTCTGCAAATCACTTAAAGGAATATACCTTTTGGCATGCTTTATAAGACCAAGAACTTGTAGCGCATTGGCCTTTACTTGCTCTACCTCGTAACTCCATTTGAGCTTGTCATCAATTTTAACTCCTAGAAGCTTTATATCATTTACCATCTTTATCTTTAGCTCTTCTAATTCAAACATGGCTTGATATCAGTCTGGTTTTCGATTTTTAGAGCGTTAGGTCTGGATCCTATTATCAACAACTGCGTTTCTGTAATATTTACGGATATCGTATTTCCATGTAGCCAGTTTTGCAATTTCACAAGAACCCTGTTTAAATCTTCTTGAAGTATGGAGAGGTATTTTGATGAGCGGAAAATAGTTGTGTTATCTGCAAACATAGTAACCTTTTCTTGGCTCAGGCAGAATGGCAAGTCATTGATAAAGATTAGGAATAGAAGTGGACCAAAGCAGGCGCGTTGGGGACATCACAGCTTAAAACGCTGTCTTCCCTGTAAGCAGGATGTAAACAAGTTGAGCTCTAGTCTTCTAAATTCATGCCTCCTCTTTTTGGCATAATGCACCCTCTGATAGGCAACAATTATTGTTGTTCCTGGATTTTGCACAGGCATTGGGCCTATAGAAAAAACTATGGTTTAAATATTGTACTTGGGATATAGTCTTGAACATGAAAACAGCCAACATATCAAAGAAAATGGGACCATATACTGGTGGGTAATATACTTTTTTACTTCAATTTGGGGGGTAGCAAGCAAAGCAACTGGGTGAGCAATTGTCCACCTAGCTTCTAAGTTAACGAGGCCCTGATAGAAAGGATTTGCCAAATCTTTACAATTTCAGTATGTAGCACAAGTACAACTTCCCATTTAAATACCAATTGATCTGGTATAGCATCATTCCTGTAAACCTAAACAACGTATACTTTATTCAAAAAAATACTACAAAAAAGAGAGGGAAGCTGCAGTACTGCAATATAATAACCCATGGTGTTGATACTTTTCAAGAAAGAGAAGCAGTAGCTGAAGGTTAAAGCATCAACATATTCATTTCTATTCTAAACCTATTGCTATGAAAAAATGTTACCATATAATCAGCTTGTAAAGCACCTCTCTTTCTCGTAATGACTCAACCATTATCACCAAAGATACAATGAAGACTGGCCTAAGTCGACTGCTTCCTTTATTTGAGAAGAATGCACACTTCCACCAAGTGTATTATTTCCAAATACGACTGGGTTTCCACTTCTACCAATTGAGCTTGTGAATTCATAAACAAAACTACCTGGAAAACTCAACTCCCCACTGCCCTAACAATCCAGGTGACTGCGCCATGTGTTCCTTTCATACAACGTGTTGAGGTAAGTGGAGCTAACTAGGAGACAAGGTGGCTCTACTTGTCATAAACACAACTCCATCATTCATTCCTTTCATTGGGTCAGATTTTCTTTCCTGTATTACCAAATGTTCTTTTGATTTATCTTACTGATTAATTTCTTAACAGATTGAGGAACACAATCTTGGCTGACATAAAAAGCATCATTGGAATAGAAAATCTATCTTTTCCAGAATTCAAAGACAAATATGGGAATTAACATCAGACATTTTAGATAGTTAGTTAGTTAGTTAGTTAGCTAGTTAGTTAGTTAGTAAGTTAGTTAGTTAGTAATTTAGTTAGTTAGTAAGTTAGTTAGTTAGTTAGTTAGTTAGTTAGTTAGTTAGTTAGTTAGTTAGTTAGTTAGTTAGTTAGATAGTTAGTTAGTTGGTTGGCTGGTTAGTTAGTGTTATCTTGTTAACGCAACCTGAGGTTTGAGGCAGCTATGAAGCTGATGTGAGCTTGAGGCACAAAAGATTTGTCTTCAGATTTTATCTGAGTAAGCCTACTCTCGTAGGTCGGTAAATCAGTAGTGTGCTTTTTAAAGAAAATTTTGAACCGCACATAAAATCTTGCGATGCTGTATTGAAAAATAGAATTCTGGCTGCAGAAGGTATTCAACTACCTTTTTTATCGAAAGGGGTAGATAAATGCTACTTCCATTAACACTTTCATTAGGTTGCGTTTTGCCGATTATTTCATACCTAAATTTATCATTTTTACTGCTATCTACTTCCCTACACCCTTGAGTCAGTAAAAAATGTACTTTTGAATTGCAGTTTTTGCATTTGAACTACAAATCTTTTTTGAACTACATATTTAGCGTCGAACTGCACGTTAAAACATAAGATAATACAAAATCCTAATTACAAATAAGGGTCCTAATTATAGACATAGTGAATAAGTTAACTAAGGAGATATATAAACCAGTACTGTTCTTCAAGGGATTCGGCCGCAAAATAGTTTAAAAGTCTTTTCCTTCAGCTCAAAAAATCATTCACCATTCAAGCACGGCGCCAGTGGGGGATGGGGGCTTCAGTTCCCTCACTTTTTGGCACCGAGAGATTTTGAAAAGACAAACTCCTTAGAGATAACAACTTAACTGAAGTCTCTGCCCCCCAACTTTCCTAGCCCGCTCATCTTTTTACTTGGTAGTGCTAGCTCTGTCCACAAGTTGCTCGGGAAGTTGCGGGTGAGTGGCAAAGCGGCCCAGCCAGCTCCATTAGCTTAACTGAAATTAAGCATGCTGTGTACGGTCAGACACTGGATGGGCGACCTTCAGATGAACGACCAAAACAGCTCACTCTGCCGTCCTTCGGAAGGGATGTTAAACTAAGGGTGCCATGCCTGGATGCGGCATGCATAGTACGCCTGAATAAGCTGTATAAGCTAGGTATAACAGCCTACTCAAAGTAAAGTAAACAACAACAACAACTATTCGACAGCTTTAGACTTTTTAGCAAATTTTAGCCTTTTGAGCAGCTTTCAACGCATTGGAAAACTATTATGTTATTGTGTCTTAATAGTCATACTCATACACCGCTACTGGTGAAACAATTAAAGATTATAGAAAAACACTCGTATCGAGATTATCGTTATCCTGCCTTTTTAGTCTACAAGTCTTTTTTATAGAAAAAGCTTCTATACCAAACATGAGGCTAAAATTATGCAAAAATGAAGAAACAGCTTCTGAAAATGGACTTGCCAAAGTGTTGAGAACTATCCATGCTGAAGACAGTGAATATTTCTTATGAGCAAAACATGAATTCGATCCAAAGTTCAGTACGTAGTTAATCATTCAGTGTGCTCTTGGGTGACTAATAGACTTCCCCTTCTGCTAATTATTTTCAAAAATTTTCCACCCAGGACATTCTTATTCCAACCCCCACACACCCATAAACTTTTGGAAGTATCACCTTAAGCAAGGCAATATTTAGAGGAGATACTTTAGCCTGCAGGCAAAAGGTATAATAAGAAAGTACGCTGATAGCATGTGTTGTATGGTTCAGCGTTGTTTTATTCTGTGGACTTGGTAATATTGCTTTGATACAAATTTGTGATAAAAAGCCACTGCCTTTTCTACAATAGTTTTGACCATTTTCCAACCCCCTGCAGTTTATTCCACCTCCTCACTAATTAAGTTTTGGGGACTCTTCCAGCCTCCCCGTCCATTAGGCATCAAAAAGTATATGGACGTGCTCAAAATTGGATTAGTTGCGCTATAGGAGCGGCTAGGCGTACGGCTCTTCTAGCATAAAACTTCTTATAAGCAAAGAAAGTTACTGTAAGTTTTACTCAATAGGTTTTACAATCCGGACCACTTAAACATTGGCCTAAAAATGCATAAAGGGGAAAAAGACGAAATTGTAGTAATGGAGCAACTTTCTGGCAACTTATATGAAAAGAAGGAACTTTTCGCAAAATATTGACAACTTTTGAACAGTTTCAGTGAGTAGAGATTATAAAAGAGCAACTTTTCAGAAAAGTTTGAGCAAATTGTAAATAGTAATAGGCAGCACTGTGCCCTGCACCTGGCCACACCACTATAGGGACCATCAAAATGACTTTCAAAGTAGATGGGGTTGGTAAATAAGGTAAGAGATAAGCTCAGGTAAAAATATTGAAACATGCTACCTTATAAAAAAGAGGGAGCCAGTTCCTTCGGTCCCCCTTTTTCGACACCCATGCACCAATTAGACATACTTACTTTCTAACTTACCTAGTGCTCTTCTGTTTCATGATGGAAATGACATTATAAAGTCAATTTTTTACTCTTCAGTCACTCCTTTTGAAGTTCATAACGTACTTTTAAACCGAGGTTCACCAAAATATATTGGACCGAATAGCATTCAAGTAAAACTATTGGAAAGTTTAGGGACAAAAATAAGAACAACTTTAGCTTTATATAGGAACAATAACTTTAGCTACCATGGTTAACCATGGTAAGAATAGGATCAACTTTAGCTACCATGGTTAACCAGTCACTTTTCAACAGCATTTTTCCTTCCAAGTTTAACATGGCTAAAGTTGTGCCCATTTCAAACAAAGGGACCTATAAGTACCCTCAAATTACAGATCAATGTCATTCTAACCCGCCATTAGCAAAATTTTTTGAGAAGCTTCCGCATAACAGATTCGATTTCTTTCTGAAGGATGTTAATATTCTGTAACACTTCCAGTTTGACTCTCAAGAAAGTAGCTTAATTAATCATGCACTGATAAGTATGGTTTACAGGAACTGCTTCTTTCAGCTAGCATGCTTCAACAAATTGTTCTAATTTGAGTTAAATGAGAACCACACGCAAAGTTCCACAGGGATTTGTACTCGGTCCATTGTTATTTCTTAATTATATGAAAAACTTCCCAAATGAAACACCAAAATCGAAGCTTTGTGTATTTGCAAATGATGCAAACATCTACTGTGACTACGCTTGCAAAAATTATGAACAAGGCATGAAAAACCTGTAAAACTGTGGTTGGATGTAAAATGATATTAATTTCAGTAAATCTGTTTACAGTATTTTCCATCCTACCACAATGAGAATCCCAAACCGTAAAGCATTTATTCAAAACTTTATGTAAACTTGAATTTTCCGGAATTAGCTAATGCTGAGTTTTTACATCTGTTATTGATGCTCAAAATTGTTACACTATGGGGTGTACTCTCCTCTTGTTAACATTCTATTAGTGGCAGTTAATAAGTACTTGAAGTTCGATTAACAATCTACTGGCCAGTGCCATAAACACCTGGAAAAACAAGGATATGAGATAGATTCTTGAAAAGTTAACAGCAACTACTAACCTCTTCCAAGCTCACCTGCAGGGGCGTGCTGAAATAAGGGGAATTAAGTAGCTTATAGGCAGTTTAAGGGGAAGCTTAACAGCCTATAAGTAACTTCTTTTGTTACACCCCCACCTATCAAAAATGTTTCAGCACTATTAACACGAAATCCCACCGATTAGAAGTACACCGCTGCGGATTCTCCTCCTCATCTAACCAACGACAACATGATCACAGCTGATTATGTATACCAGGCGAGTCGAAGTTACGCATCTTAACAGCTTTTGTTCTTAGAGATTAGAACCCAAGTTTCGCTATAGCCATTGCCCAATGCGAGGTAACTTGTATTCATGTTTAGAAAACGGTGATATCCCACTTTTTGCATAAGTAGAAAAATAATGTAATATTCGATACCAAAAAGGTTTAAGAATAATGGGGCTAAACGAAAAGCTAGGTATACTTACAAAAAAATGACGAAACATTTTTCCATAAGAAACCTAGCTAAGGCCTAGTACGAAACATTTTAAACTTTTGATCCCATTTTAGTTCTAACAGTTTCTCAAAAGTTTCTTTATGTAACGAATTAAATTGCAGTGAACACAAAAACAAAACGTGAATGTAGTAAACTATTAGCAGTATAACAAGCAATTCTAGAGCAACTTCATGCTCACGTTGTTTTCGTTCAGCTTTACGTCTGACCAGGTAACTATTTCAATGTGCTATTTGTCTAATGTTTCTTAGCTCTTTCATTTTGATTCTAAAATCTTCTAAAATTCTAGGGTGCCTAGTACTAGACTGCTAACAAACTGGATTCTTATGATAAGAAATGTGTGCTCTTTCAGGTTTTCACTTAGATGTAGATGATTTGCAGAGAAGCGTTACTTGATGTGTGCTTGTCAGGAAGCATCATTTAGACTTCAAAAAAGGACGGAATCTATAGTAATTAAAATAAACAGCTTTGAGAAAAGAAAATCTATTCTTTTACAGACAGGAAAGTTATACATAAGGCGGCCACAGAAATGCAACCCAAATCAGCGATAAACATTGTGGTCAATAAACTGCTGTCAAATACTAGCATAGGAATTTACATCTTGCAGAAAGTGCTGCTATACCAATCAAATATTGACTTCTACCTGAAGCCTAACGTGTTTACAGTTAGCAAGTTTGCTAAGGGGCAGTTTGTTCAATCGGCCGTCATCAGCAAAAATATCACTTGAAATTCTAAGTGATTTCCATTTTTGGGCGGAGGAGGCTCCACAGCGGCGTACTTCTAATCGGTGGTATTTCGTGTTCACCCTTCATCACGCCACTACTTATCTGTCATCTATACTCCTTGCAAGTAGCAAGTTGCGGCTAGCCGATGCATAAAGCTGTTGATGTTCCTCAACATTATATAGTTATTTATATATTGTATTTCATAGGAAAGCTCTTCTTTCTATCTAAATCAGTGTCCATGGATTTGCAGTTTCCAGAGCTACATCAATTGTTTCTTCTCAAGCAATTTTACGGTAACGTCCTATATTTTGCATTGGTGTTTTTGCATGATTCTCCAAGGACTACCTGGCACATTCTGATACATCTAACTGCCAACCTATTACTCATATTTTCACTTAGAAGCTAATTTCAACTCCCTAGAACACTGTGAGCTAGACAAGAGGCTTCAAACCTGGCTCAAACCTAGCCAATTCTCATTCAATTCGCAAGCTGTCGTTAAGCTCAACAGACTTCAAAGAAGCTATGATGGAGTAAATCTATCTTCTCTTTGGTGCTCGTTTTGCTTACAAAAATACCTAATGTGTTGTGCTGTTGATGCTTCTGTTGATTTTGAGTATTTGTAACACGAGCAAAGCAGTATTTTATCTCTTTGTCTTGAAGAAGAAATCTAGATACTGAAGTCAATAACAATATATTGCAATAAGATGCTTCTGGTACAAAATAACTGCATATTGTGAAAAGCTAATAATTTAGTAGAATGACAGTACCTTGTAAAAAGATGATTTCACAAAACGCTTCAAAGGAACAAGATAATTTTGCTTCATTTATCAGTAAAATTAAAGCTATCATAGCAATTATCAACATCCTTCGCAAGATGATGCATGATGATTCCAGTGCTCATGTAAGTTAACAGTGCATCCTTTAGCTCTGATTGTAAAGCAAAGATGTAGTAGTTCAATGCAATTTTTTTCATTTATAAATTTACCTTTCCTTTGTACGTATACATACCATGAAGAAATCCACATAATACTAGAGTAGAGAGAATGCAATGTTTGAAATGAATCAAGTTTTTAAAGACTTTGACAAGAGGTATCAAAATTGGCAGTGTCATCTGAAGCATCAACATACCCAACACATCCAGTGCTGTTTCGAAAAACAACTAATTTCGTTCTAAAAAGGGTTTTGGCAAAGCATAGAACATTTTAGCTTTTCATAATATCAGCATAAGAAGCTTCTTTACACTTCTTAGTGAACATTGGAATTATTATTTATTTGATTAAATTATTTGAGAATTATTCGTGGCTCATGGTTCATCAAGAACTAAATATCTTCCTTTTCCTGTAACTAACAGAATCTTTTAATAAGATAAACAGTTTTCCAAATCGCAGTTTCCTATATCGAGATAATTTTGGGAAGCATCTTGCTTATCTCAATTTGTAACACAGAGGCGTTGAAACGACATTGAAAATGGAGGAGCATGGTCACCAAGGTCCGGGATACTCAGAAGTCTGCATATCTGTGTTGTCTACAGCAACTTGTTAAAAGTCTGAATATGAAAAACTGGAAAATGGTCTTTTATGGTATCTCCTGCAAAACTGCATAAATGAAAATGAAACATAATATTTATTTGCAAATACGTGAAGGACCAGTTCTCTCCCGGCCACCCAAAAAACAGTTTGATGTCCCTAAAACAGCATTTTGTAAAACCTTCAAGTAAAATTTCTGCTCCTTTCTGAAGGTCTAGAGTCAGCAAAAATTATCATAGTTATACTACTTTGAGATATTATCGTATAAATTGACCTTTTAATAAGCCAAATGACATAATCCATTTATACTTGATTGTTCAAGCACTGTTATGTCATAATTTGATCAAAATTATCGAGTCTACATACCAGACCTTGGTATTTTTCTAGGAAATATCAGTCAAAGCTTTTCAGCTTACTGGGGGCCCTATTATAAACTGAGATGTGTTGTGAACATGGTTTTGATTTAAGTCACGTCTAAATTGTTACGAATTTGTTTTAAATTCTGGTGCTTCTGTTGATTAAATTGAAGAAAAACTCAACAACCATCCTAAAGTCTGGAACTAGTCTAGAAATTCAATATAGTTCACTATAATGATACAACTATTCAATGCAGCAATAAACATTCAATATAACGATGACATGTGCCTTCTAGTATTACCTTTCTTGGACAAAAGGGTAAGATCCAACATATACCTTCGAGTAGCAGGACTTTAAGGTTAATCCTTATGTAAGATTGACTATGTAAAGTAATTGCCTAAATGAGTATTTTGATTAAAAGAATTATTATGCACAATTTTATCAGCCTAAAGATACGAGTTATACTCAAAATGATGTGTGAAAGACCGTAGGAAACGAATAAAGAGTAAAACTGCCAAATAGGTCAAAGTACTTTTTGCAAAATCAGCTACCAGATGAAATGAAAATATTGCCAACAGATGTTTGTATAGTTTTTGTAGCTCTCTTTGACATTTTGCCCTTTGCTTTCGACTTTGTCCTTATACTTTCTTCTTCATTTTGCTGAGATCTTCCAAACAATAACACCATTGACATTTTAAAGTGCTTTTGTAACTACGATGTGCTTTTATAGATCTTCTACATTGCATTATAATGCAGTGTGTCTATAAGCATCTAGACAACATTATGAAACAGTGTATCTATCAACATTTTATATATCAATACATGATTGCATGTAGATAAATGCATTGCAAAATCCAAAGCTACATGGACTCTCCCAAATATCTATAGTGCCATCAATAGGCTTTCGCAGCATAAACTAAAACTGTTCCAACAAATTTAAAGTCATCAACCCATATACACCAAGATATACAGCTTACCGCAAAACTCTATTAAGTCTCCAGGGCCTTATTTATTTTTTGGAGTATTAGGGGGTCCTCTTTCGCAAGATAAAAGTCTCAAAGAAATGTTCTTCTGCAGATCCTCTGCATTGCCTCCTTTGAAAAATCGTTGCTAGTGACTGTGAAAGTTGATTCTCATTAGTCAGCTACCTTGGCTTCATCATTATCTGAATCATCAGGGCCTGATAATCCTTGAATATTTCCCATACAAGTGTTTTCCTCTTGGATTTCTTTGATGGGATTAATATTCTCTAGGTTTCTCATAAGCACCAATTCTGTACATGGGTGATATTTTATACACGTAAGCTCATCTGGAGATGTTCTCCATGCCTCAAGAATGCATTCAATGCTTTACTTCATTACAGAGGGGGGCTTATTTGCAATTTTTGGTTGAAATGGGGCTTAATGGATCTTTTACGGAAAGTGAAAAATGAAGATATATCATTGATTTCCTCATCTAATATATACAGTTCTTACTACAGTCATTGGCTTTTGCAGCATAAACTAAAAGTATTCTAACAATTTTTAAGTCATCAAACCATTTACACCAAGGTTTCAGTTACTCTAAGGCTGCATTCATAATGCATAGCAGAGGGGGGAAAGTAAAATTAAGGGTGATTGGAAAAAATATGCAATAGAATGGGAGAGTTCAATGACTTTTACATTGAAGTGGGGATACTAAATTTTTGCTATAAAAGAAGCTAGAGGAAAAAGCTAGTGCGGTAGGCCAAGACCCCCTCAGGTAAAAATTGTTGGCAAGCCTGAGAGCTTGTTGGCAAATGTTATTCTATTTTTAATTAAAAGTCTGAGCTTTGATTTGTTTTGCTTGCTTTTGCTCTGACCATCCCTTCCATGCTATGTCTGCCTGGGCAAACATCGGTGTCCGTCAATCATAAGCAACTCGTTATATTGGTTTATAATGATCAATGGAGAATTGTACTGCAAAATATAGCAAACCTTTTTGAACTACATAGAAAAATAATTGTTCCTCCAGCGATTCTGAGGATCTAAATTTCAAAAGTTCCTGGGGAGGATGCCCACGAACATCCTAGCTAATCTAAGCTTAGGGATTAGTGCAGTATTGAGTAGATGCCATGCTTTTATCTTACGCTGTGCTTTATACAACCCACTTCTATGCAAAAGGTACTAGAAATAGCAGTAAGGAATTCAAAAACTATGTTTAATGACACAAATGAGAGTTTCCGTGGCTTCTGCAGGTCTCTAAGTTTCAAATTATCGTTAGCTCAAAGTGCAAAGTGTACGATATTTCTAACAAAGGGAAACCAACGTTCACCAGGCTTCCCCAAGTGAATATTGCCACATTTGGTACCGGTAGTAGAGGGGGGGTGAACATATTTTGTATTCTTGCTTGAGGGATTGCAAACTTTTCAAGAGTTGAGGTGGGGGTGTTGACAAATCTTTTTGGTGAAAAATTTCACCTCCCCCTATGCTATTCAGTATGAACGCAGCCAAAGTCAGTCATAAAGTTATCTTTAAAAATAGCAAGGTTAGCCACGCTGGATGGGTGTGGCGACCATATCCAAACGTATAGAAGTTTATTGGACACACTGCAAAAGGGAGGAACTTGGAGTTTCTGATCAGAAATGTTCTGATCACCACGCCCGTTACGTTAGCCATAATGTAGGCAATGCCTTTTGTAATTCCTTGAATGGACGCTAAGGGAGTTTCGGGCCTCGCTCACAGGAAATTTTTTACAAAACTTTCCCTACAATGCTGGAAAAATACCCCGTTACATACATCATCAAATTAGCAGTAGAAAACCGTCAATCTATAATCTTCGAAAAGTATGTAGAAGCACAGGGACGAAACTTAAAGGGGAGTTTGAGGGGTGAGTCACCTTAAAACTTGAAAATTTGCAATTTCGTAGGACAAAAGCGGTAGTACAATGTTTTTCGGTAGGTCAATTTACTGGACCCAGAACCATTGGCTAACTTCTGTTACTAAGAAATAAAAAGGTCTTAGATAGAATATATTTGCAGGGCAATCTCTGAAGATTCAGTATCACATGTTTCTGCAGCAAATAGGAAAGGACCGTAAATTGAGAGGTCAAACTATGGACCAATAAGCGTTCTACTATCTTATCTGCTTGCAGAACAGGTTATTGTACGAAAGAGGGCCGTAATTATAACCAGTTTTAAGATCCCATGTCTGACTAGTGAAATATAACAGTATAGATGTCCCAAACTTGATGCATAGAGCTTATCGAAGTTGATATCGGACTAGAAGGGTTGAGCTCTGATGCTTGTTCAGGCTGGGCTGGCACGTTGCTTTGAATATATTCAATAGCAAAGATGTAAAGGCGATTCGCAAACTGTCTCTGTATATCTAAGGGGAAAGTTGAGTGAGCCAACTTTACATACTTGCTTATGGATGAATTATCCTATTCATGGTGCGTTTTTCAATGGTGTAACTGATGCAGGTTGGGGTTAGGACAACTCCTAAGGGCCCCCAAGCTTCTGAGGCACTAAAGTGATATCTCAAACAACCTGAAGAGATATGACTTCTTGTATTGTTTAGGGTGAAAAAATGAGGCCCCAATCTCACTGAACTACTAAGGTACCCTAGAGTCCCTGTTTCTCTAAACCTTTGATAGCTATGGCTAGATTTACCTGTTCGGGGAATAAAAATCTCAAACCCAAGCTCCGGGCTTGGAGGACTTTAATTCGGGCTAAGCCCGGGCTCTTTAAAGCATTTCCCTTAAATAAATATCAATGGTCTACGGTGAAATATTCTATTTTTGTGTCAACTTTAGCACTATATAAACTTTAAATACAAACTTTTTTTATTATATAGAGTGAATATAATAAGAACTTTTGAGGCTCAAAATCGATGAAATTTTACAAGGTTTTAGGAATAATAGAAGGCGCAGGCTTCATCAAGACATTAGAATGTCTGTATATTCGAATTATTTATTCTAATATGATGCGGGTAATGGTCCATTTTAGACATCTTGGCTTTTGACTTACCATCAGCTTCAATGGCGCCGTGGCACCTGTAGAGTAGTGGGGGGCTGCAAGTTCAATGACTTTCCAATAAAATTCGAAACCTTTACCTTTACCAACGGCAAAAGTCCAAACATTATCGGGAGAAGCATTAAAATTTCCGAAAATCCAACGATTTCGAAAAAAATGGGATCCATGCCCCTATGCTTCTGACTGACGACGCCCTTGATCAGCACAGACACTGATTCAATATTTTGCTTGCTTTGAGAGTGATTGAGAGGGTTTTTCTTACTGGCTTTTCATACTTTCCAGCAGAGTTAGCACTGCGCGGAATTGCACTCTTTGTTTAACAAGAAGTGTTATCAAACACAATTGCTACATCGTTTTCAGATATCTTCAAAATCTGGACTGTTTGACACCTTGTGAAGAAAGTACGCCTGAAAGCACTTACAAACAGATACGAGTTCTATCTCAAATATGGAAATTCAAAGCATACTAGAAGGGTGACCAGAAATATATTGACTAATGCAAAACAATGCCAAAAATAGAGAACTTATAAGTCGGCAGTCTTCTGGAAGTTTGTCCGGGCTTCGGACTTGAGAAAAGTGTCAAAAATCCCGGGCGGGCAAACCTTCTATTAAAAATTTGCCGATGTGAACACCCCCTTCCATTGCCTCCCCCTTCTATTAGAGAAAATATAGCATAAATTAACTCAGCTACCTTCTGGCTTAGCATCCTCTGGAATGCGTCAACCAATATCGAATATTCTCAAATTTTTCCTTATTCTAAAAGAAAAAAGAAGTAAAAAGGAAAACTTCTGCTGCAAGCTGTGCCGCTGAGCTGAAAGTGTCCTTTTTTGTTCAATGCTTTAGTTGTAACTGACTTTGATTGTAGGGCTGGGGGTAATAAGCATTCGAATAAAGAGAGAAAGAACCCCCTGATCAATTGCATCATTTTGCATCGTTGAAAGTTAATGTAATAGTTGGAGTACTTTGTACTTTTATGTATGATACTGTAGCTATTTTGCAGACAAGACAATCGTAAGGAACGTTTATATATTAAGAATATTATTTTACAGTCCCAAACCAATATTGTGTTGTGCTCTCTGGAGATTCAGTGCACCTAAATGCAGGATTCACGTGGTTATACATGCCAAAATTATCTTCTTGGTAAGTGCTGCCTTGTCTAGCGTTAAAGGAGCAGCCATGATCAACATAGGAATCTGAATGGAAGTGCTCTCCATGAGCCAGATAAAAACCGACGGAGATATCACTACCATTGTGACCTCTGATATTGATATACTCCACCGCTTTGCATGATGAACCAAAGTAGTTTAGAATGTCTACCACCTGAATCCGAGCTCTCACGTAGTCACGAGTTATATCAGACTTGTATGTTGGAAAGCTGCATGTAGCACGCCACACTTTTGAAAGTGAGCGAATGCTTCTCATTCTTTGGAAACTCAATCTTAAAGATAATAATTGGAAATTAATATCAGTAGTAAACTATATTGGTGCCAACGTGTAGTCACTGATTACGGGGCGTCACTGAGCGTAACCTCGTTTTGCAATTTGGTAATGGCGGACAAGATGGCGGCAAGGCTGTGAGGGCCTAAGTTGTGGAAGGGTAGATAAATTATTTCTAATACTCTATATCTTCTTGTGAACTAATACTTTCTCAACAACGTCTTAAATCTAAAATAGCCTTTTGCAACAAAATAGCGATTCTTATATACTCTTATTTAGAATTGGAAGGATGTGCTTCCTGCGCCCCTACCCCTTCTTCTAGACCACTGATATTGGGCCTTGCAATCATAGAAGTTTCTTCTGACTTGCACCACTATAAATGATAGCTCGGCAAGGTAGGTTAGAATCAATGGCAGGGTAAGTTAGAATTCTAAGAAAACAGACTTGTGTAGTGCCTTGTGTGAAACCTAAGATATAATTGTATAGATCTTTCAGGTACAAATCAATGGCAAATGCACTGTGGAAAAGCATATCAAAAATCACTAAAACATTGCTTTCTCAATAAGAAGCAGGGCCATGCTAACGATCTTGGGATTCGAAGCACGTTATGAGCCCTTCCCACATGCAACTTTTAGGTACTGAGAAAAATACTTGCAAACAAAAGTAAAGATACTTACAAAAACATCGATTAGATTTAGTATGGGCACATCCATAGAGAGTTTTCAGCACATTTCTGCCAGTTTCAGATTCCCTCCCTCCCCGTGCCCATATTTGTCCATTTTTTGCTTAACAGCCACTCCTCCTGCCCGTGTGGACACAGAGTTGGAGAGTACTTAAAGAACTGCAAATAATATTGATAAAGTGAAGCTCTTTGAAAACGGCATGCATACTGTTCTTATTTTTTTGTTGACCAATATATTTATCGGTCTTTAGCGAAGAAATATGATGATTAAATAACCTTCAAATATCCTCTTTTCTCTTAAAGATACTGCACTGAAAAAGATGTTCATTTACAGTTAAGCCCCATTCCTCCCCCTTTCCGCAAATGTCAGCATGAGTGCTAATTCCATTCCTCCCTTAAAGCGCAAACATCCATTATGGAAGAATGAGCGTAGTGATGAAAGGGTAAAATTTATGAACAAGGGGAAAGCATGAAAAGGATTAAAATAGAACGCAAGACAGAAATTCCAAAATGCTGACAAGTGAAAAAAGAACTATGTCTTGGCAACTGTGAGTGAGTAAACTAGTTTTGAAAATAGTATCAATGAATGTTCTAATGGAGTAGAAACAACGATGAATAGATTACCTGTAATCAACCCAATTTGGATTGTTCTCATTTCTTGGGTAATCAATCAAAAATGCTACCTTGTACTGATCCTTATTGCTTAATGAGAAAGAAGTAATCAATGTCCATACTCTGTTGGAATCTGTTTCAAAGTCGCAAAGAACTTTATAAAGGTGATTGCTTTGATCAAAGACTTCGTATACGGCATTCTGTTGCTTTCCATGTCGGTACAAATCCAGACAAGATCGTGCGGCTATGAAAGAGCAAAGAAACATTAGTTGTAATGACTTTTGGAAAAGAATATTTCCGATTGAAGTGTTGATGAATATCTAAAAAACTATTACATTGACTACACTATGATTCTGTAATACATTAATTGCACTATGATTCTGTAATACATTGATTGCACTATGATTCTGTAATGCCATAATGATTTTAAGATTCAGCAGCAATGGAAAAAGGTAGTGATTCGGTACTACCAACAATTTATGGATGTGAAAACTTTATCATGTGCAAGGAGCTTATGATTGGGAGCAGAAAGCGTTTGTTGAAGTGCTACATCTGGTCAGTGCTATTGTATGGATGCAAGTCGTGGACAATAAATAAAAATATGAAGCAAAAGCGTAAGGCGACAGTAATGTGGTTCTGGAGAAAGATGATGAGGATATCATGGACAGAAAAACTGACTAAAAAATATCTTGGAGGCTGAATTGGTAGGGGAAAGAATAAGAGGAAGACATATATTGAAGATATTAGATTAGATAATGGAGATACTTAGAGTTAAGACGGGAAAAGTTATCCAATGTTGCAAGAGATAGTAAAAGATGGAGAGAAAGAGAACAACTATGATTCATCTACTGCATTAGATGCCATGAAACTATGAGAAGACTACCAAAAATTAGAATATGGTGATTACTTTAGTAATTCATCTTAAAGAACAACATCCAGAGAAGTCTGTAGAAATCCCCAGGGCAGTGCTTCCTACTGTTCTATTCGGAGGGGGGTGCGGGATAATAATGCCTCTAAACAACTAATTCAATCAATACTACAATAAAATTGTACACCTTTATAATACTAGGTAGTGCACAATTGGCTACTCAGCTAATAATACTTAAAACTATATATGGTAACAACTATGGGGAAAAACAAAATAGAATAAAGATAATGAAGTATGTATGAAAAATTTTTAAAAGCTCTGTATATTTAAGAATAATAATATTAATAATTGCCTTATTTACAATAAGTTGATTACTAAAAAGCTAATTTATTCCTACTACGAAAACATACCAAGTACAAATCATTGCAATAATGTGTTCGTAGAAAATCTACATATTCTCAAAGAAAAGTAATGAAGAATGAAACAGAGAGAATAAGTCAAGAAACCAACTTGCGCTATGTAGAGTTTGAATTGTATACAGGGACATTTTCTCAGACTTTTCCAGTACTTTATAAAGCTTTTGAAGTCATGCATAGTTATGGAATTCTTGGCTCCGTTTGGCACTGTATGCTACAATGAGGAGCCTAGAAACACAGCACTTTGTATTCCATAAGATACTGTCTTGAACCTTGGAAATTGAGGTTTATTCATTCGTAGATTATGTGATAGGTTTTCTGTACAAAATATCTTTCACGGAGCAAAGGCTAACGTTTTAATTTTTCTTATGGATTTCTAATGTTAGTAGCTGTAAGTGCCACTGATGAACTGATATTGAATAATCTTTTTGAAGTAAATAAAGCAGTGAAGGTAGATAATGCATCGTTATATAAAATGCGCAGTGCCTTTTCATGAATACGGCTAATTTTGTTGTTCATTCGTATGTCATAATACATCCAGATTTGGGGGCAGCAGTTAAATTGGGTTAGCAAGAACGCTTTTATAATATGTCTTAGTTTTTCTTTATCAACATAGGTAGCGATCCGAGATACTGCGTGCAGCTTTTGATTAGTTTCTCTCTACTTTTGCCAAAGATCAACAGATGGCAATTTTCAGCATTCAATTTGCTTTTCAGGCGCATGAGTATTATGAGGTGTGTGATGAAATATACTATCTAAATATAATGAAAAATAGTGAAGATATTCCTGCCCACATATTAAAAGTGACATCAAATCTTTCTGTGAATAGGGTGACAAACATTGCAAACTCAATGGTCCAATCCTGCATTTTCCCTGATCCATTGAAACTGACTGATGTTTCGCCAGTTTAACAAGATAGTAACAACACTTTGAAAAACGCTATCAACCTATCAGTGTACTATCTGCCTTCTCTAGAGATTTTGAACGCCTTCTGAAAAGGCAGATTGTACCATTTATGGGACCTAAGCTGGCAGACATTATATGTGGATTTAGAGAGAGGCATAGTACCCAACATACCCTAATTAGAGTCATTAAAACAATCCATATGCATATTGACCAATCTGGAGTGTGTAGCATGGCCAAAAGCATATGTCTGTGCACCCCCATGAACTACTTTTAGCTAAGATGGGAGCTTATGGATTTAGCATAAACAGTCTAAAACTTCTGCAAAATTTCTCTGTTATAGAAGGCAAAGAGTACTTATAGGCACATCCTTTAGTGCCTGGCAGGAAGTCAAATCAGGTGTTCCACAGGGATCTGTACTCGGACCCTTCCTATTTAATGTATTCATAATGACTTCTTCTATGAGATACATCACTCTCAGGTATTCAACTTTGCTTAAAATAATAGAATCTATGCATGTAGGCAAAACCTAGATTCCGTTGCCTCAAATATTGAAAGTGACATGAAAATTGCAATTATTTGGTATAAAAACAACGAAATGGTTGCAAACCTCGGAAAAATTTCAGATATTGTTCATAGGTCTAAAAGAGGATGTAAACTATTTAATGATATAAATGGGAGTTTGATTCAGATGACTGATAGTGTAAAGTTATTGGGTGTAACAACTGACTCTATGTTGAACTTCAACCAGTATGTACAATGAATCTGGAAGAAAACTCCAAATAAAACTAGAGCTTTTTCTAGAATTGCTCAAAATCTTGAATGTAAAAATGATGTGTTATATAGAGCTTTTGTTCTATCCAGTTTCAATTACTGTCCGCTGATCTGGGTATTTAGTGGGAAATCATCAAACAACAAAATTAATAGACTCCATAAACGTGCCCTGAGAGCGCTACTGGTCTATTATGGATCTACCTTTGAAATACTTCTGCAGAAGAGAGGTGAGCATACCATACATATTAGAAATTTACAAGCTTTGCCTTTGGAAGTTTACAAATGTCTAACCTAAAAAACTCCTTCCTTTCTGTGGGATATCTTGGAATATAGGCCCACATCTTAGAATCTTAGAATGACAGATCTTGTCCAATGACAAATTGCGAAAACAGTGAGGTACGAAGTAAATTCAATGAAATTTAGAGGAAGCATGCTATGGAACACACCCCCTGACATGATAAGCTTTGCTAAGAATGAGAGACGATTTAAATTTAAAATTAAAGATTAGACGGGTTTATGTGCTACTGTATAATATGTAAAGAACTATTGCAAATAGGAATATCAGTTGGCCAGTATTAGTTTTTCTTAACTATTTCGTCTGTAGCCAACGTTACATAAAGTGTTATTATAATCTCATTTGCTACAGATTGTGTTATGGCAGTTGTTATTACCGTCAATTCCTCTGTTAGGCGAGCTATAACAAACGACCATAGGCTAACAGAGTGTTCATTTCTCTAAAGTCCTAACACTTGCCGCAACATTCTTGCAATTCTTAACAAAGCAGTCTTTTGCATCACTCCAATGTAGTTTCTTAATCCACTTTTCAAAGTCTATAGTGAAACTTCCAAGATTTCCTATAACTACAGGCACAACTTCCACATGCTGGAGCTTCCATAACCTACCAATCTCTCTCTTCAATTTCTGGTAATTTTCTACCTTTTCTGATTCTTGCTCTCCTACTCTTACATCATTTGGTACAGCAATATCAATTGTTATTCCCTTGTGTCCTTTCTTGTCAACTACAGCTATGTCTGGTCTTCTTGCTTCTATCACATTATCCCACTGAATATTGACATCCCACAACAATTTAAATTCTTCATTTTCTACTGCTCCTTCTGGCACGTTTTGATACCAGTTCTCCTTGCAATCCTATTCATTCTTTTTGCAAAGGTCCCAATGAATTTTCTTTGCCACATTGTTATGACGTCGTTTATATTCCTTTTGAGCCAGCTTCTCGCATTCACTTACTAACTGTTGCACACCTTCACCCCTTTTCCACATAACCTACACAATGGACTTTCACTGGTTCTCTCAATGCGGTACTTTACATAATTTGTCCTAATGGCCTGTTCTTGTGCAGCACACAGTACTGCCACTGTTCCTACCTTTGAATCACTTTTTGACAACCATAGCCACGTTTCATTCTTATCAACTTTCTCAGGCCTTTCCCCAACGAATTGGCCATGCATTCTCTTGTCATTCCATTTTTGTTTCAGTTCTTACTTTTTCTTTTTCCTAAATTCTCCACTGGTAATCATCCCTTCCATCTTAATTGTCCCAGCTGCAGCAACTCCCCTGATAAGATTTTCACCCAAATTGGCTACACAGTAACCCAAACTATTTTTTTCTTCTCTGACACATCGCTCCACACCTATAAGACCTCTGTCTCCTTCTTTCCTCTCCATGCATAGTCTGTCCACATCACTTTCTGGGTGTAACCCTCCATACATTGCCATTTTCTTCCCAGATTTACTATCCAGTCCATTCAGTTCACTTTTATACCAATGCAGTATTCATGCTCCATATCTAATTTTGGCAACTATTAGATTTTAAATTGCTATAATTAATAATCAACTCTACCCTAAAAGTTCCTATGTGCTCGATAACTAGCTATTCAACAAACAATCAAACAACACTGCCAAAACAATCCCCAAATCACATTCCGTTCAAAATCCAATCCTACTTAAACAAGTAAACAATTTTAAATGCTTGCTTAATCAACTATCCCCTATCAATCAATCACTCAAAAATAATTCAAAACTATTAACGTGTGAACAAATACCCTTAAAGTTCTATATCATTCTTTTAATGGTCTATCCTTCACCATCTTACGATGACGATGGGGATGCGTGGACGCTTGGAAAGGATAGACGTGTTTTTTGGATGTTCTTATCAAATATACTAGTCACATCATAATTCATAAATGTTTTGCTAAAAACACTTGTCGCATGGGCTGAGTATCCTGAATGTACATTGAGTGCTAATGGTTCAGCAATTGGCCCAAGAGTAATATTAGTTCATGCCGATCAAGACACGACTTCAAGGCAGCATGGCCGCAACGAGGGAAGATATGAAAAAAACAATCGAACATGCACTGAAACCTGTGCAAAAGCAAATTGCTGAATTACCTGAAACAGCTTGGATTCTCAACACTATCAACACATCCATTAATAGATTGGAGGAAAAATTCGACCATAAATACCAAGAAAATGACAAGAAAAGTTACTATCTCGAGAGAAGGATAGAGGGGTTGGAGGGATTGTCTACAGTCTTAGAGCGCTTGGATGCAAGGATTGACGATGGCGAGCAGTATAGCCTACGAATGTGCCTGAGATTTAATGCAGTCTCTTTACCAGCTGAAAGCGACAAGGAAGACTGCACTGAGAGAGTTTATGATGTACTTAAGGGTATGGGGTACGGATCTGCCTGAGGAGGCAATTGACCAAGCACACAGAATTGGACGTATTTCCGAGCAAAGTAAACAACAGTTCATCATGCGTTTTAAGTCCTTTAGAGGGAGGACTCTAGTCTATAAAAATAGGAAGAAATGTAAGAAAGCATCATTTTTCTTAGATCTTACTAAGAAATGGATAGCTTTTTGTTATGGGCAGAGGAAGCCATAAAAAACGAGACCGGAATGGATTTTGCATTTGCTGATATCAATTGTAACATTGGAGTTAGGATGAAAAGTGTTAACTTTACCTTCTTCAATAATGAGCAGGAATTTATCGCTAAAGCTGCCAGATTTAGTTAAAATCTCATTATTGATATGCATATTTTATATGCAATAGGTGTTGCGTTGTTGCGTTGTTTATATTACAAGATTATTTATATTTTTACATATGGCCTTGGTGGTCTCTGTTGTATTATTTAAGTATAATCATACCCCCACTGTTATCAGCATGAGTATTAGTGGTCTTGGTGTAGATCTTTTAATTTTTAATTTAAGTATCTTTTGCTGTTAGAGCGTGTTTTAAAAGTCTACTGGGTAAATGTGGCCTGTGGGAGTACCCGAGTAGTAACCATACAAAAATTTTTAGTATAGTTTGAGCCATACTAAAATGTAAAAATGACTTTTATCAAGTGAAAAGTCCATACTCCTAATTCCAGAGTCCATGGAACTCTTATTTTTTCTCAATTATTGATTATTGCGTTTTTGTGTGTGTATTATTTACTTTTGTTTTGCTCATCGTACAGTATTCTTTTTACTATTCTCTATGGGACTTTGTGATTGTGGTTGGATTGCGTATTACAACCCCTGTGCATCAGCGAGAGGATTTCCTTTTGTCGATGCGAGTTGAGATAGAACAATGGCGAGCTGGAATGGAGTACTTTCTTGCATCTGTGAGGCTATTCCCCGTGATTAAAGCCGTAAAGTCCAGTTTTTTCAATGTCATAAATGCTTGTTTTGCATTCGTACAATACCGGTTACGCTTCTTGCTTTTGTTCGCCTGTATTCTTCGGTTTGCGGGGATAGAAGAGGATGTCTTTGTTAAAGTTCTTAAACGAATTCCATTAGGTGTTATTATTCGTATGCGATCCAAGTTTTGTTCCTGCCGGGATGTCCAATTTTCTATTGCAAATAATACATGTAATAGACTACAGATACAGTTGTGTCTTGGGACTTCCTGCTCAGTTGTGATATTGAGATAAATCCTGGTCCAAAAACGCTTGAATTTTGTTGTTGGAACTTGAATAGTATTGCTGCGCATGACTTTCTGAGAGTATCCTTGATGGAAGCATATAATTCCGTGTATAACTATGACTTGATTGGACTCGTTGAAACTCACCTAGATAGTACCGTCGATGAAGAAATACTTTCATTAGATGTCTATTCTTTGCATAGAAATGACCACCCTCAGAATATAAAGAGGGGTGGTGTTGGACTGTATGTAAAGGATTCTCTCCCCTCCAAAAGTCGTATTTAGTGACTGTCCCTGAGTGCGTTGTTTACGAGATAGAAATGAATAATAAAAAATACTTTTTTGTTGTGATTTATTGGAGTCCGAACCAGGATCAGAGTGATTTTGACAATTTTACAATAAACTTTGAAATTTTATTTTCCAAACTGCGTGCGGAAGATCCCTATTGTGTGATCATCATGGGTGATTTCAACTGTCGCTCAACTCAATGGTGGGAAAATGATTCCGAAAATATGGAGGGAACATTATTCGAGCAAACAACCGCTGATATCGGTTTTCATCTGTTGATTTCTGAGCCAACCCATTTAGTGGGCGATTCCAAATCTTGCATTGATCTTATTTTCACTGATCATCCCAACCTTATTATAGATTGTGGAGTTCATCCGTCATTACATAGCCATTGTCACCATCAAATTATTTATGGAAGGTTGTCAGTTTCGAATATATCACTGCCTCCGTATACTCGCAGGATTTGGCACTATGATAAAGCAGATTTTGCTGCCATCAGGAAATGTATTGAAATGTTTAAATGGCATGAGCACCTTGACAAGATTTCTTGCCCTAATGAGCAAGTCAAACTACTCAATGAGGTCCTTCTGAATATTTATTCTAATTTCATCCCAAATCAAATCAGAACGATTAATCCTCGTCAAGCACCCTGGATTACACAAGCTATAAGGAAATTTCTAAGGAAAGAGAGTCATGCCTATAAAAACTTTGTGAAGAACGGTCGGCCAGCTAGTAAGTTTGAAGGAATACAGAAGATGATATCTGATGGTGCAAAAATGATTGATGAAGCTAAACAAATTTATCTTCGCAAAACTGGTGCATCTCTAGCAAATCAAGGGACATCCAGTAAAACCTATTGGTCTCTGCTAAATACCGTCTTGAACAAGGCGAAAACTCCCATTATACCACCCCTTCTTGAGAATGGAGTATTCATTACGGACTTTTCTGAAAAATCTCAGTTGGTTAATGACCATTTCGTTCTTCAATGTACAGAAATTAATACAAGTACTTATATCACGAGAAGAAACCACAGTAAGTTATACCTTGATAAATGATGTGGCTATCTCTGAGGAAAAAATACTGGCTATTATAAGATCTCTTAATCCCTATAAGGCACATGATTGGGACGAAATATCCATAAGAATGATTAAATTAAGTGATGCCTCTTTAGTGACTCCACTTAAAATAATTTTCACAAACTGTTCAAGAAATGGTGTGTTTCCGGAAGTGTGGAAGTGTGCTAATGTTGTCCCAGTTTATAAGAAAAACGAAAAAAATTTGAAAGTTAATTATCGCCTCATTTCCCTCCTACCAATGTTTGGGAAAACATTTGAAAAACTGGTTTACAACTCTTTATAATCCCATCTTGTTTCATGTCAATTTTTAAATCCCAATCAATCAGGTTTTCGTCCTGGCGACTCAACAATTAGTCAATTACTTTCTTTAACCCACTCAATTTATGAAGCATTTTATTGTAACCTTCCATTTTACGTTCGTTCTTTATACCTGGATATTTCGAAAGCATTTGATAGAGTTTGGGCTGATGGCCTTATCTATAAGTTGAAACGATGTGGTGTGTCAGGCAACCTGTTATCTCTTTTTCAAAGTTTTCTCAAGGAACGCAAGCAGTTGACTGTTTTGAATGGTCAATGTTCTGCATGGGGAAATGTTCTGGCGGGGGTACCCCAGGGCTCTATCCTAGGACCTTTGCTATTTCTCATCCATATCAACGATCTCACTGCTCATCTGGAGTGCAATGCTAAGCTTTTTGCTGATGACACATCATTGTTTACGGTTGTTCAAGATCCAAATGCTGCTTCTGAAAAAATCAACCGTGACCTTGCACTAGTAAGTCAGTGGGCACGTGACTGGAGAATGTCGTTCAAATCTGATCCGCAAAAACAGGCTGTCGAATTACGGTTTTCAAAGAAAAGCCTTGCCGTGGATCATCCTGTTATACTCTTTAATAACTTACCCGTAAAGCAAGTTGACGAACATAAGCATTTAGGTCTTATTTCTGACTCAAAGCTTTCTTTTTCAGCTCATATTAAATCTTCCATCTCTAAAGCGAGAAAGGGGATCAGCTTATTAAAATATCTCTCCAAATGTTTACCCAAACATACCCTTAATGATTTGTACAAGCTCTATGTGCGTCCTCACCTAGACTATGGAGATGTTCTTTATTATATCCCAGCTAAAGTATGCAATTATAGCCAAAATATCATTTTGGCAAGTTTAATGGAAAAAATTGAATCGGTTCAATATTCAGCGGCTCTTACTACAACAAGAGCATGGAAGGGAACATCGCGTGAGAAAATCAATGGGGAGCTTCGTTGGGAGTCGCTAAGCTGTCGCAGGTGGAGTAGACGCATGACTTTGTTCAACAAGATCTTGAATAATCTCACTCCCCAGTATACTAAAGATCCAATTCCAACACCTCATCAGTCCAAATATGCACTTCGAAACCATGATACTGTCGGGCGAATAGGGGCAAAAACTGAAAAATTTCGATCTAGTTTTTATCCTGATTGCATATCTGAGTGGAATACGCTTGACCCAGAGATTAGACACGCACCATCAGTTGCTGCGTTTAAACATAAGCTTTTGTTAAAAATTCGTCCCCCTGTCAGATGTATCTTTGGTATTCATGACCCAATAGGCTTATCATATCTTTCCAAAATAAGAGTCGGTCTTAGTAAATTAAATCTTCATAAATTTAAGCACAACTTTAAGGATACCATAAATCCATTGTGCCCTACAAATGATGGCGTTGAGGATGCAGAGCACCTTTTTCTGCTTTTCCCTTCGTTTTATAACTATCGACGAGATCTTCTCGCTAGAATTTCAGTAGCACTATGACCATTTGTTCAAGTCAGTACCCTTTCTAACAAACTTCTATTGCAACTTTTATTCTATGGTGATAAAGACCTTCCAGTGATATTAATAAACATTTACTCGAACATATTCTGGAGTTCATTCATAAAACTGGTCGTTTTGACTAATAAATTATCTTATGTCTTCCATAGTCACAACCCCCCATCTTTCAGATTTTCTCCATGTTTGCTTTATTTTGGACGGTTAGGCACACTGGGCAAAATTTCATCCAATTTGTCGATAAACTTACTTAGCTATGGATATATATCGATTTTGACTGCCCAAAGTTAGCCCCACGAATAAACTAAAGGAAACCTAAAAATTTTTTCTTTTTTTTAGTACTTTCTAGTAATTAGTACTTGTATGCTTATTGTAATTGTAAATTTAATTTTCGTGCAGTTACGTGTGCTGAAAGTGAAAAATCAGGACTTTTTCTCAATCCAAAGAAGACAAAAGTTATGAAGATCAGAAAGAAGCCCGTTGACAACGACCAAACGATCATCAAAATCAACAACGAGCCGATAGAGAACGTAAAAAAAATTAATTATCTGGGAGAACTCTTCACAGGCAATTACGATGTCAGTGTGGAGATAAATAGGAGACTTGCGAATGCTAAGAACGCGACTGTCGCTCTAACAAAGATATGGAAAGACAAAAACATCTGTCTTCGAACCAAAAAACCACTTCTCACCTCATTAGTGTTCCCTATTGCCACCTACGGAGCTGAATGCTGGTCGCTTAAACAGTATGACAGAAATAGAATTGACAGCTTCGAGCTCTGGTGTTACCGACGTCTGCTTCGTATCAGCTGGACAGAGAAGAAAACCAACGAAGAAGTGCTCCAACAAATCAACTGTGAACATCGATTGATTGACATCATCAATGCAAGAAAGCTCAAATTCATCGGACACATCCTACGCAGCGACAACCTCGACAATGTGCTCCTGACCGGCATGGTCTTTGGCTCCAGAGGATGAGGACGTCCTAAAACGCGGTTCTGGGACGACATTCGCCAGCTAATCGGTATGGGCATCAGAGAAGCAGTTCGACTGGCACAGGACCGGGACGGCTGGAGACTGATGGTGCAGAGGGCCAGGGCTGGTCGTAATCGGGCAATCTGTTGATGCTGACGTGTCCTAAATGTCAATGGCTGCGGAGTTGTCATGACATCTTGCACTCCTAGGTATCGTCCTTGTAGTGTGGTAAAGCGCTAATGTTGTGTATACTTTTGAATATTTGCATATATATAACAAAAAAATCTTACCATCGAATAAACCCCTCACGTGATATAAATCAAATTACTACTCTATTGTTCTAACTCAACAAAAAGCCAATCAAAATCTCAAAAACAACGTCACTGAAATCTGAGCAATCTTAACAGCGACAGCCACTGCCCAAGCGCTTATTGCTCTTTGTTTTCCCCATTCATTTCTATTGTATTAGTATTATTATTATCAAACCATAATGCACTGTTATAAAGCAGACTCTAACTTTTGAATGACTTGTGCAGCGCTTGTGTCGTACGCATAGTATATCCTTTCGTCTGTTTATTTGCACGATTCAGTGTCATTATTTGTCATTAGAGGGTCGTTTATGTAAACATTGAAAAGGAGGGGTCCTAAAACGGATCTTTGGGGTACACCTTAACTTCTTGTTCTCAAGGAGCTAACTCAGGGGTGTCAAGCTCAAATATAGAGTGGGCCAAAATTTAAAACTGAACTGAAGCCGCGGGCCAAGGTTGAATAAAGTATCCTTTTAATAGGTACCCAAATCAATTTTGCTATGAATACTGAACAAGCAAGACTTATATAACTTGACAAAATCGAGGTAAAATTCTGAGGTATTTAATATAAACTCTTTCACAGGCTAATAATA
>WIPJ01067791.1:66534-91765 GCA_018155075.1 Cassiopea andromeda
GCCGGCTTTCAGTCGAAACTTTGAGCAAGAACACGGATCGTTACTGACACAAAGGAGAGGGCGTTGCGGGTGCGCCAAAACAACAGCAGAGCATTATGAATGCGGCGATAAAGCAGCTCCACCGCTTTATAATACCGGCGGGTCAGCTCTAATGTTAATTTGATATTGCCTCAAGGGCCAAATGAAATTACACGGCGGGCCAAAGTTGGCCCGCGGGCCAGAGTTTGACACCCATGAGCTAACTGATCCATTCATTTTTACTCTCTGCCTTCTTCCATCTAAGTAGTTACGTATTTCAGTCAGCACTTCCTATCCAAAACCATAAACTCCCAATTTTTCAATCAGCTGATCATGGTTTAAGCAGTAAAAAGCCCTCGATAGATCTATTAATAAAGCACCAGTAGCTCTTCCGTAATCTAATATTCTTTTTGCGCATTCAACAAATCTGAGAAAGGCATGTTGAGTGCTATGAATATTGCAAAAACCACAAAGGTATGAAGAGAAAAAGCCATTTGTGAGTTCTTTATCTGACTTTCCAATATTCTCTCAAAAAGTTTTGAAATGCTGGGGAGACATGTTATTGGCTTATAGATGGTTTTTAATGATGCATCATCTTTCCTATGTAAGGCTGTGATGTTGCCTTCCTTATGTTTATCAGGAAAACTGTTCTGTGATATATCCTGATTTAGAATTCTATGTAGAGCAGGTGCAAAAGTGTATGAATTGCTTTTAAGACTCTTTGAGGGTATGCTACTTACGGGTACTGCATTGCCAGTATTAAGTATTAAAATTTGACGAACAACTTCAACTGAACTGTATGATGCAGTTTTCATTAAAGGGCGGCGTTCTTTGGAAGGCAGCGTTAATTTCAAAATAGAAAATGAAACTTTACATAATGTTTTCTTTTCCTAAGCAAGTATCGCAAAGGCTGTGTTAAACATATTTCAAAATTAATATAATATGCGCTCACAGTATGAAAATTATCAAAAACTAGAAATATCATTGCCTCCATCATAGTCCTTGCTCGTGTTGTGAACGTTATTCAGACGGTGGCGTTAGTCAGAGCGCCGAATTATTTAGCGGCAATGCTGTATGTGAAAGTACTACACAGAAGCCAAGAAGTTTATCTTTTTTTCTTGCATTAGGCTACATAAATTTTTGCGCAAATACTTAAATCCTTCCCTCTCGGTCTGTTTTACACTTCATGACAATTCCCTTGTGTGGGGTTCCTTGACTGGAACTCCTTGAATAAGCGTCTTATAAGAATTAAACTCTTCCCTGGAGTAGGTGTGCTTCCGGGGAGAATTAATGTTGGTCATGCGTACTGGACAGCTAATAAACGAAATGCAGTTGTGGTCTCAAAACATAGCTATTGGCTTCAAAAACGAAAATTAAGGATGCAATAAAGCTATAACATCTATCTTCTGCTTAGTATCTTGGCCTTGTTAAAATGTAATATAAAAGACTTTGTTATCCAAAACTGTTCTTCTTAATCCAAAATTTTCTGGTACTTAATTTGCAAAGCTCCCTTGAAGAGCCTGCTTGATAATTTATTCTATGTTATCTGTTTCGTAAGTATATAAGTTACATTATACTTTCTGTCACTACTGAGTGAGAGCACAAAACAGAAAGTTAAGTTTTAGAAAAGCTAGAGTAATATCTACCTGTCTGACACTGAATTCCAGTATATCCTGGTGCGCACGTACACTTGAAACTTGCCAATCTGTCTTCACATATACCTCCATTGGCGCAAGGGTGACTGTCACATTCATTGATGTCTAGATGCATACAATAAAGTTTCAGTGAATCATAAACTCACGTAATGCATTATGTATGCTTACCAAGAACTGATAAAGAAAGTAATAACACAATTATATACGCTATTACTGGTTCTGTGTCATGAATAAAACAAAAGTGGTCAGAAGTTGAGAAAACAATCCGAATAAGATTTCGATGCTATTGTTAATCAAATTTTTAAAAACTGAAGACCTCTTTGTGCTGTATCCTAGAGAAAGAATGAAAAATCTTGCAATTTTGTGGTTTTCTATTTCGGGAGTTTCTAAGTTAGAGGTTCTATGCAAAAATTTACACCTCAAGTCATGTCCATTAGTAGTTGTTGCATTGAAAAAAGCATATGAGACAAAGGATAATGCTAATTTGCAACAGAAATGGTAGGAATTTTCAACTCGTTATAAAAAGATTAACTTTGAAGAATTATTTATTATTGTGTATATACCTACTAAGTATTTGCCTAGTTTAGTTTATCTTACCCTGCATTTTCTTTTAACAGGAACTTTATTCACTTAGACCTCTAAGTCTTCATGCAACCATATCTATAATGCAATGGTTCAATCCCAAGCTTAACCATTTGAGATGTTTGCATCATTACTCTATCTGATCTCCATATGCGAATGTAAAAGGTGGTTCAGCAGTGCAAATGCAAGCGCATAATTATTTGCGTATTCTACTTGCCACACGGGTGTTAGTTTGCTCATGACAAGTCCTGCCTAATACAAGTTGTTGTTGAAAATTTTGATGTAGAAATATCGTCACAAAGTGATAAGGTCAAGCTGGTGCTCTTCCTATGCTAATCGCGCAATCAAAAGTGATAAGAAAACTGTTGCATTGATTCCATGAATCTCAAAGGAAGAACTGTTTAAACTGTTGAATCTCAAACAGCCTTTTCAACCGGTTAAACAAGCCATTCTTTGCCAATGAGGGACAAAATTTTAGGAATTTTAGCCATAGTCTTCAGATTTACTCTATTTTAACAAGATTTACTATAATCCATGAAATAACATCAATTCTGAAATTTTAGGTCAATATCTTCTACCGTTTTAAAGTTAGAGCCATTCAAATTTTTAAAAATCTTGCTTCATTTCTTGCGTAATCCACCATATTGAATTTACATGTTGAATAAATTTCTAAGATGGTAGCTGTTTTTCAATATCAAAATATGCTATCTATACAAGTTTTGGACGAAGAAGTCAGAAATAGTTCCAAATTTAAATACAAGTATGATATAAAGCATTTTAAAACATTTTAATTTTGTTTCTTTTATCATTATAAAAGAAAAGTATTCATTTTTTGGACAAAATGTGACAATGTCTATCTAAATTTTTCGGTCTGAACTTTTGCATGTTAAGAGTTCAAATATTACGCTATCTGTTAGCAAACATTTGCGAGGGTTATTTTTTCTGTTACAAAAATATAAAAATTTTAATTTCATAAACATTAATTGACGCCACGACCATCCATCTGTGAGTATAACCTCAAAATATGTCTTCACTTTTCTCCAAAATTTTATTATGTTTCTCTAAGATTTTCGGTCTGAGTTCTTGTAAACTAAAGCCCTGGCCAAACGCGACGAACAAGTTTACAAACAATGTTCAACATTCCCTTCAAATGTTCGATGAATTGCTTGTTGCGTTTGGCCGCTCTGGCTAAATGTTACGAACATTTCAACGAACATTTTGCAATGAAAAGGCGCCAACGCAGAAGCAAGCAATTAAGTATGCAGAGTCGCGTGACTTTGCTGGAAGTATAAGAAAGATACAAATGGAGCATGGAAATGACGAGAGTTGAGCATGGTCTTATCGAAAATGATAGTTCCTGGTACAAATATTAAGTGCAGAGTTGTTAGATACTAGAAAAGAATAAATGTAAACACTTGGGCTTAGCTCCTAAAATCATTCTGTTTAAGCCCTAAACTTGCTGCTCTATGCATTTGCTCATGATTCTTTAAATGCGATCACTTTTAGATTCATTCAAATTCAATAATATTCAAAGAACTAAGCAAATTTTGGTCGGAAAGTTTCATATACACGCTTGCGTGCATTGGAAACTCTCATTTGTTCCTTGAAATCTTTGTCAGAGTGGAGAAACGCGACGAACATTTGCAGAACATGAAAAAGTTCGAGAAACGTTTTGATTATCATCAAATAATTTTCGAACAACACCGAACATTGCCCAACATGAAATTTATCATCGAAAAGGGTGGCCAAACCGACAAACATTTGCAAAACATGAAAGATGAGCATCGTTCGTCGAGTTGTTCTTTCACGTTTGGCCAGGGCTTAGGACTAGAAGCATGAAGCTATCTGCCAGCAAATAGTTACGAGGGTTGCCTTTTCTGTTACGAAAATATCGAAATTTCAATTATATGATCATTCATATGACACGATGACTAATTGTGCGTAAAGTCTCAAGTGGCAATGCAGCTAAATGTTTTAAAACAACTTGATTAGTGGCATTAAATTATTAATACTTTTAGCATTAAGTCATTTGCAACTGAACTCAGCTGATCAAGTAAGCACTCTCTGCTTTAACTTTTATTTTAAGATTCTTTCGTTGCAAATTTTGATGTGTTGATATGTCGAGGTGGCGTCAGCAAAGGTTCAAGTTTCCCGCCAGATCTCAAGCAAGCAACTTTTACTTGACCAGGAAGAGATTAGAAATGTATTTAGTTAGAGTAGTACTGAAAGATAGCATTATCTTCAAAGTGCAGTCAACTCTCTCTAAGCGTACACCTCTATTAGGCGGGCACAACTTAAGGACGGACACTTTTGGGAAGTCCCTGTCAGCCCCTATAGGAAATCCTGTATGGTCATATTCTATAAGACGGACACCTCTTAAAACGGACAGTGGACATTATTTCTTTGTACCAAGCGCATTATGCACCTTTTTGAAGCGGACAGTAGTAAGATCACTTTTGCTTCAAAAGAAGAATTTAACGATTAATCAATCAAAAATGAGTTACACTGTATCTTTACGTTATATTTCATGTCTAATGTCTATGGCTCCTTTCTTTTTTGACACTTTCGTTCTTTGTTGACGGCGACTAAATTTTTACATAATTCTTTTTCTTTCTCAATCTTTTGCAAAAGCCAGTCCACAGCTCTCGTGTCTCTTTCTACTAAATATTCGCAAGGGATTTGCAGTCCGTAACCATCTCCTCTATTTTCTTTTTCCGCAGTTACTCTCTAGAAGCAATGTAACTGTTCTTAAGCTTCAGGAACATTTCCATCTATACACTAAAATTTTGGGAACATGCCCAACTATCTTATTCATCAAAGAGACAGCGTTTTTATCCTCTAGATTTTTAGGTTCTTCGATACATAGAAGAACTTGATCATTTGTAAACTCTTATAATGCTAATTATTGAAGCGACATTTCTCTTTGTTTCTGAGCTCCTCCGCACTCAAATATGACAATTTTCTATAAAGCGGACACCTCTTTAAAGCGGAAACTTCTTTAAAGTCCAGACGGTGTCCGCTTTAGAGACAGTTCACAGTATTTCAAATATGAGTCATAAAATGCAATGTTTCGTTGGAATTATATTGAGTGAGGATTGTACTTATATTGAGCGAGGATTGTAATTAAAGCATGTTTTGCTGGAATACTAGCTTTCCCAGCAAAGTTAGGGACGTCTTGGTGTAGAGGAGTGATTTAAGTATTCTTAATGTGAATGCCAATATTTGCTACCACCATGAAGAAGTGATGAGCAAAAGTTACAATTTATTCCAGAAAGTCTCATTATTGGAACAAATATATTAACGCTCTGTAAATATTCACATGAGCCAATCTTTAATTATGAAGCATATCATCAAATTCGTAAGAGAGCAGAAATTTAATGAATGAGTTTCCGAATTCGTACCTTTTCAAGAGAGCAAGCCTTTTTCAACATAAAAACACATGAAGAGAAGGCCCTCTATCCCCTAGCTTTGCTCTCGTAGAAAATGGATTGTTTCCCAGTAAAACTGCAAAATCACTTTTGATTACATCAAACCTGGTTCAAATTATGTTGGTAAGTAGAAGATATGACATCAAGATGCTTTATAAGGCAAATTGAAGGATGCGTCTTTTGAAAAACAGTTGCAACAATGTCATCGAAGCTCCTTATTGCTAGTCGCAAGCATGATATTAGGAGATGCATTCTACGCCAAAGCAAAAAATACTTCACCAGCTATTTCCGATATGGGAATTTGATGCAAAATTCATCCTTTGAATAAAAGAAATAGATCAATTATTATGGTCAGTGATGTAGTCACAATACTTTGCTTTTGCTACAAGCCTATAAGCAATTCAGCAACATTTCGTCTAGTAGGTAGCAAACCAGTGAAGAGCAAACATTTTAGAAAGCAGAAAGTTGTCATGCTGCCTTCCTCTTTGACTAAACCATTGATTATGGTAAGAAATGAAACTCTTGCTGCCACAGAAGAGGGAAATTGCCTAATAAATTAAATTTACTACCTTTATTTGCTAGTCTAAGGTGGCAAGTCAATTGTTACATTGAAATACACATGTTATTACTCTTGTTTCAGAGCAACCAGGGAATCAAAATCCATATTGTCAGGAGAACGGGAGTAAGATCTGGCAAAATCTAGTATATGCAAAAGTCACACAACGTTGGTTACTTCAAAGTGTGTTCAAATTGAATTTGAATGTCATATTGTTACTGCTAACCCACTTTTGTGCTAGAGCTAAAATACCTCTTGCTTCATTTCACTTGTATAGCAAGAAAGAAGCTTAGCAACTTTCAATTGCTTTTGTAGTAAACAACATGTGCTATTTTCTCTGCTTTAAACAGAAATCATAGAGCAGAATCTATGTTTTGGACTCATTTAATGGAGAGAAGAGATTAAAATCTAACTATGTGTTTGGGAAAAACTTTGGTTTTTCTAAAGAGTTAACCTTTAGTTGGATATTCATTATTAAATGCCACGTTTGCCTCATGCTAACTTTGTAATGCTTTGCAAACATAGTGTTTTAATAATATCATACTACAACATAATATCATACTAGAACATAGTGTTTTATAACAGGCCGCTCTGCGGGGCAAAATGGAAATAGCTGTCCGCATGAAAAAAAAAGCATCGCGAATTTTGAAAAGTTTCCAATTTTCTAACAATTTAGAAATAAGTTACTTACTTTCTGAAATTGTTCTATAGCAATCACAGCCTCCTCTAACCAACCATGTAATTCATTTTCATGTAGGATTTAAGAATGTCATGTCTCTTTCTTCAATTCCTTTTACCTTTCTCCTATTGCTTCTACCTAATGTCCAGGTCAAGATTTGAAAATTACAGCCTCTCTTACGTAGTTTCTGCTATAAACTTAATTTGTGACACGAAAAAGTTCTTGTCATTTTGAAGTTTTAATGTTTCACCCGTACACATACTCACTGTATTTCCATATATTCAGGCTAGAAAAGCTTTGATTCCTGACGGTTTACCAATATGGACTCTTTCTAGTAAATTTATCGTAATTTCGTCGCTAATAAGTATACAATATCTTATCTGTAATGAGCATCTTTGAGAGCCAGTCAGCAGTGCGCTACAACAATTGCAGTTTTGTATGCCGAAATGAGACTTTTTTGAAGAAATTTGCTACCATGTTTTAATTCTGGATATTTCTCCAAAGGTACCAGAAATTCCGCACACATTTCAGAAACTGAATACAAAATTTCTACACTTTTCAGGAAAAAGGTAATCAGCACTCATATACAGCTTTTCAGAAATATAGGTTTTGGGACTGGCCAGATCTTCCCTAAAAGCAAGCTTCTGGATCTCTGTGATTACCTTGAAAGTGGCATATTTGTTTGAGAATATGCTCTCAAACCAGTTACAAATAATAAAGCAAATTTCAGCAAAATCAGACTCGTGGATTCAGAGATATGACAATTTGAATTTGAAAGAACTTGATTGGACCAAAAGTCTGGGCGGCAATTTCTGATGAAATTGACATTGCTGGCAACAGTTCAATGAATTTCAGGTGGACATTTCTCTACTTCCACAGCTACCATTGCAGCCGTTTTTGCTTTTTGTGGGTTTCTGCCTATATTTCATCGCAATTTATTCGTCTCTACAATTAAATCAAGAATATTATGCAATTTGGCTATCAATTACTCTATAATCGTTTTGCTACTTCAAAACCGAAAAAATTAAAAATTTCTCTTGACAGCTAAAGTCAAAAAAGGACGGAGAAAGGTGAAAATGGGATTCTCACCCATAAAAGAGTCATGTCTAGTGGAATTTTATGATAAAGGATATGCAAAAATTCTTACAGATAAGAGAGTCATGTCATTTTCAACAATATTACTCTGGTAATTTGAAATTAGGGACCAATCGCATGTTTGTTTCATCTTATAGATTGGCATTTCATTCTTAATTCAATAATTAATGTTTTGACGCGATCCTTCTTACTTCGAACTAGTTTAATTTACCTTCCTCCATGTTTTCAATGAGTTAAATTCTGCAAAAAACAATGTTTTTAGCCATAATTCAACTTTATTATATCACGCAGTCCTTAACATGGATTGCTCGACTTTCTATTCCCTTGTCAATGACTCTATTGTATTCTCTTTGGTGATTTTTCTTTGCAATGACACGTTTTGCTATGGAGATCACATGTGAATGTGATACAAGCTTTCACGCAGAAGTTTTCGCGAATTTTGCAGTTTTCCGATCTTCATCATGATTTATGAAACTTCTAATAGCCAAACTCTCGAACAAATGTCTGAAAGCCCATTTAAATGTATAGCAAATATCAAGATTTTTTGATGATAAGGTTGTATTTGTTTATCGCACGATAAATTGGTGTTTATCACATTTTCTTTCAAGCAATTGACCTCTACAGAGCAGGGTCATCCCCCTTCTAATCGTTGTAGTATCACAGACCCTATTATTAAGAGTAGTGAAGTGTTATTTAATTTCACGCTAGGTGCATATTTTGCTGCCTTTTTTCATAAACCCAAGGTAGCCACTCTGTTGGTCTCTGCCTAAAGAAGTTGCCATCTAGCCTCTCAACGAAACTTTAATATCTTGCTTTGAATATGTCATTTTAAGCTGATTTGGTGTCAAATTTTATAAGTTTTATTGCCTACTCATGACATCTTAGTTATTTGCGTGGAACATTTGGGTTTATTTTCCACACAGCTAGCAACGAGTGTGAGTTCTATTCGGCCTACTATGACTGGATCAGTCAACAAGTTCTTACAGAAATAAGGATCACATGCTGAAAACCATGGTGATATTAGGAATGACAATAAACAGAAAGCCTTGTAAACTTTCAATATATTTATTCTGCACAACTGTCGTGTACATTTGTTTTCCACTTTCGGGCCGCAGTCTACTTACTGTGCCTCGTTTTCGTTATAAATGCTTCCCTCTTTGTCGTCAGTGTTATAAACGTCATTAGTCTATTCAGTTTCGGAGGTACAAAAAAGTCATAATTAGAACATTATTTTTCAAGATTTTGACACTAAACAATGTCTTACCATGATAGGTTTTCTTCCAGATACGAAGCCCTGTCCTTTTCAGAGGAAGGTCACTTTCTCGATTGTACAGAGTGAACTTTCCACTTTCCAAGTCTTTAACGACGTACTTGCAATCTTTCTCCATTGAGCATTTATGGAATGATCTGTGTATGATTGATGTCCGTTGCATTGAGTCTTCAATAATTGTGTTGCCATCACCTTCTGAAATTTCTTCGTAGAATATCCCATTAGCATCAAGGATGGGATGTGCCACCAATAGACAACTCATCAAGATTCTTAGTGTAGTAGTCATAATTTCAGTATTCTTAATACTGTGAATAAAGAACAAAAAACAAAAATTGTATTAGTAAAATTATAAAGAGCCTGTCACTAAATTCTATCTAGATTAGCATTAGCTGATACACTGAGTGAATCAGCCTGTTAAAATTTTGCTTAAATGAAGGAAACTTGTTACAATGATGTTAAAGCGTTTTAAAACTAGGTACCAGGTTGGAACACTTGCACTCACTCGCTGCCACGTAACGATGTGAGCTCTTCCATTCGTGTCAAATATGAACTGGACTCGCATATCAGAAATTTCCTGCTCGTTTCGAACCGTTTCTTCTCGTATTTTTTCAAAGGAAGGAGTGATATACTCTTTGGTATATATTGCAGTCTTATGTTTCATTCTCAAGGGATTCAAATACGACCGCTTTGACGCGATACCCCGGTGCAAATCCCTTTTTGGCGTCAAAGTCGCATAAGAAAAGAATTTATAGTTCATTATGTTTTCCAGGCGTAGTTCTAGCCAAAAATTTAAATTATGTTTGAAGGGCGTGGTCAAGAGTACATAAATGAAAGGGGCAGTTTTCCAACCTGTTTGGTATGCTGGTGCCATCTTTGGATATTTAGGCTCCCTCACTTTATTTAGCTTTATAGCATAAAGTATAAAGCACCAACGACGGACGGAGGTATTAGAAAACTGACCCTTTCTCTGATTTTTGACTCATATTTTTACCCCCTCCCTTTTCTCTGAAACCACAAGAAAAGTACATCCATTTCTAGAAACAACAGCAATAATGGTAGTTGAATCTCAGCAAAGTGGAGCTGTTGAAAATGTGCAAAAATTTGCCTAGAGACAGTTGGAAATCGTTGATACTTTTATAGATTACAGCGAATGACGGTATGAACTATGCCGTCTTACAGATGGAAGGAATGTTGGTGAGTGTGGTGTGTGGAACCAAGGTGGAAGCTTTCACTCATTTATAGGCCTAGTCATTTTAAAGTAAGCAAATTTTAATTGGTGAGACTTCAACATGGTCACTACTGAGCTCACAGTATCTCCGCTTCTAGTACCAGGAAAATGAAAGGGGTTTCACTACTTTCACCTTCAAGGGCAAAAACTCAGAGAAACACTTGTATTTCTTTGTCTCTATTCTCTATGTGTACATCATAGTTATAGACAATCGTATTGTTGAGTATAATGCATACCTGAATGCTTAGTATATACTGCATGAGAGCATGTATATGAACAACTGCTATGATTTATGTTCTTGATATTGCCATAGAAAGATGTCTCCAATTAGTATATGTCAATAACTATTTTTATCGCAATAATGAAATACAAGCAACAATTTTATTGCTAATTTCATAGTAGCTAGTTTATTTAGTCATATAAGAAATTAAAGTGGTATGCATTATCCATATTTCTCAAGCTGATTGAAATGGATTAACTTTTAAATAGCATATTTTTATGCAAACAAGGAGCCTCTCACTAAGACTTTAAAAGAAAAAATGTATATCAGAGTTTTTGTCACTGATATACCTATAATTATTTCTAGCTTGAAACGCATTTCCCAACAAGTGTGCTCATGCATAGCTGAATGCATACCATTCTTGATCATTGCATTATACAAATATAGAAGCAGATTGTTGGAGACATATTATTGTTAATAGAATGAGTTGATACTAAGGTGCCTCTTTTCTTGGATTGTTTGCTTTTTTGAGAAAGCACCCCTTTTTCTAATTTTTATATTTAATAGGTTGGGGATGCAAGTCAGCCCCTTCTTCAAAAATTTTAAAGACGCGAGTGTTTACACTTGTCAATGAGAGCGGACCCGCCAGGACATATCTTAGAAAGAAGCTTGTACTTTCGTGTAATTACAATGAAGTTTTGTTCATAGAGTCTTTTTACTTTTGAGAGGGTGAAGCTAGGATTACCAGCAATTGCTAGAGACAGACGATCTCCTTCTTACTTAAACTGGAACTCCTCTATAACCTATTCATCTCCTCAAAGCGGAGCTTCCGGCCTATGAACCTGTTCCAGTTATTATTAATTACATTTTCAGCAGTAGTCAGCGTCAATTTGATTCTATGCTCAATCTTCAGCATACACCAGGTCTGGTTTTGACTGGATAGATTTGAATTGAGTACAGCTTCCGACAGAGCTGCTGCTGTTGCTGCTCGGAATAAACTATGACTGACCATAACAAGACTGATCATAAATATCATTTTCATAAAAGGCAGCCTTGAAATTTCGTTCCTATTGTGGTTTATTACAGTCTATTAGACTAAGCTTTGTAGAGAATCAAGAGAGAAAGTGATATGCATCTTCTTAGCTTGTTGGATAATTAGTGCATGGAGAAGTGCGTCTTACATGGTACTTTGAACCAAGGTTATATAGCACAAACCATAGTACCGTATGCAGGGATAGTCAGTGCATCATAAATTTGAATTTTTTAACTTCTGCACTAACATACTATGCTGTAGTTTGGATCCCCGCTTAAGTGACGTGAACGTTAAAGTCCAGAATAGAGGTGGCAAGAGGTTTTTAATGTCACTTTTTATTGAGAAATTTTGTTTTTAAAGGAAGGATTGGATCAGAATTGAAGATTCTTGTCTTTCAAGAAGTGAAATCTAAACAAGCTAATCACTCCATATGTAAACGTTTCACCACCACACTGGCCCATTCTGTCACTGCACCGATTGCCATCACTCCACAAAGTGCAACTAAAGATAGACAAGGATTTGATAAGATAGGTCCAGATTGTAAAATATCTTGAGCTAGAGGTTGATAATAATTCAACTTGGATTGAATGTTACTAGAGTCTCAAGTACAAAATAATATTTGGGCTATCTTCAATTTGCAAACTAGCAAATATTTTACCTATAGGAAAAGCAGCACTTATTGAAATTTAAAATTTATTTAGCAGTATACGTTTTATATTGTATTGCAACATACTTATATAACATATTTACTTTACATTCTTGTGCATTCTTGCTGAAAAAGATTTGCGGGTAAACATCAAAGCAAGAAGGTGGCTATTAGTGGATCTCAGCCGACGACTTTCGAACTTTATTGAAAGTCGCAGGATGTGCTAATGACACTTTCCTCAACTACTACATATGTTGCCGAAAGTATGCTTGATACCTATTTGAACATATCAAATGACTTAATACAAGCAACACTTTGTGCCAACAAGTTGCAGCAATAAAAAAAGTCGTACGGTTTGCCGATGAAGGCAAGATTAACCAAAAAAGTCTGTTCCATGGGTTGCATGATATCCCCTACACGTCCATTGGGCTTAACTTTTCAAGAGATCATTGTATGTATTATTGCAGAGATACTTTAAAATATCGCGTTGATTTCAATTTTAGCTTACAGCTCGCAGACGACTTTGGATCTTCTTGTAACTTGCATTTGATTTTTGATCTGCTCGCAGGTCGCATCTTACCAAGTCAAACCACCTGCAGCTACGCGTAGGAACAAACATACATATTTTTCGACCTGGACGAAGTGCTATCTTCGACAAAGAAGCAGTTGCTTTTCAAAAAAGAAAATCTCTTAACTGAACAAGTTTTTAGTCACCAAGTCCAACCGATGAATGCTTTATTCTCAAAGCCAGTTTTTAAGGTTGATGGTGTTTCCTTTCTTCGAGATGGGAGCATTGAAGTATATATGATATAATTCATCCAACAGGAGCTCTTTTCATAATTCACCAATAAGCAAATTTGTCTACATAACATCATGCACCTCCATTTTGACCTTGCTTCTTCATGTCACCATTTTGAAACGGGCTGTTGTAGAAGATTCCATGTTTCACAACTTTCTTCGCTGAAAAAGTTTACTTTCATTCACAGCATCAATGTTTTGGTCCAACTTCATATTTTTAAGTTCCTAATTGTCGTCCCTCCCAGAAAATTTCTAGATTCTAGATTCTAGAAAACATTTCTAGCTCCACCCGCTCTTATAAGAACCCTCCACTTATTAGTTTAAGGGGAAAAATGTTTCCGCTAAAAAACTGAATTTGTGACACGAAAACAACTCCTGTCATTTTGAAGCTGTAATCTTTCACTTGTACACATACTCACTCTTTTTCTATACATTCGAGCTATAGTAGTGAAGAGCTTTGGGTAATGACGGCTTAACAATGTGGAAAATTTTATCTAGCAATTTTTTTCGTTAGTTCGTTGCAAATAAGTAAATAATGCCTTATTTGCAATGTGCATCTTTGAGAGCCAGTCAGAAGCGCGCTACAACATTTGTAGTGTTTTGTGGCCGCAATGAGGCTTTTTCGAGGAAAGTTGCTAGCGTGTATTAGTTGCTTACTATATGGAAACATTTATGCATTACAATTTTCATGCATAGTGGAGCTGGCATCAAAATCTGAATGTGATTTACAGGCATATGTTTGGTTGGAGGTAGTTGCAGAAAGCTTCATGGAAGATGTTTACAATTTCAAGTTGTTGGCTATATAGGAGAATGCCATTCAGATATAAACTGGAGGTAGGGAATAACTCTGGATGTTTTACAGAAACTAAAAGCCAACATAAATGAGACCTTACCGCTGTTCCAAGGGACATTCTTCTGCATATCGGTAGATGAGAAAAGCTATAGCTCTTCAACAAGTATATCCCTGCGAAAGGAAGAGAAGGGGGACTGGGGCTGAGACTACAGAGAAATTTTTGAAACCACGCCCCTTACTTTGGCTTAGAATGCATCTCCCCATACTGGAACAAGTAGACGTGAATAGCTTTTTAGAGGCTTTCATCAAGTAGAACTGCACGGTTTCCATTTACAACTGCGCAACGCGTTACAAGTAAATAATAACATTTGGCATTGCATATGACCTCAGTAGAAAAAGTAAGCGTAGAGGGAAAAGCATCTAAATGCCAAGTGCACAAAATTTCCCAGGAAATATTCAAGCAGCCAAGAAATTGTCCAACAAATTGCTAATTTTTCATCATTGGGTTGTTACTCTCCCATACTCACCAGAAGTTTAGCCTCTGTAAGGCTCGGAGATATTCATCTGAAATGTAATTACGAAGTGGAGGCCAAAGAATTGATGTTGTGAATGAGCGTAAATCTTTCCGGGTTGAAAGTTATGAGACATGAAATCTTTCACAGCAACCCCGTTTCAAAACAAACAGAGGAAGAAACAAGGTCAAATTGGAGGCACACGATTTGTTACTAATTTTATGCAGACCATTCCACTGATTGGTCAACTACAACATGTGCCCCCATCAATCTAGCCACATTAAGTAGGCCTAATTGTGCTATTGCTCTAAGAGGTACTAAAAATTTGAAGTTTTACAACGAAGAACCTATATCTGTGAGGAAACGTAAGAAAAAAGCAGTTCAGCATAACATCTAATCTAGTGCATCAGTAGTCTAAACTGCTATATCTCACAGCGAGCTTTTAGAGATATTGCAAAAGGACTATACAGGGCCAGACTATCCAGCCTAATGTCAAGTTGGAAAATCCGGCAAATCTGGCTTTGACCGGTTTTCATCAATTCAATTCCGGTAAGCACTTAATCGAAAATGTTCCTGTAAATGCTAGACAACGTTGCTCCTCAAACTTTCCGCACAACAATTTCAAGTAAGAAAATATAGCTGCAACATCAACAGCTTGTTTTAGAAACCGTTCAAATTATGACTGTGTCATTGTGAATGCAACCAGATCCATAAGAATATGATTGTGCTTGGAACTTATATGGAAACTGTGAGCCTTGAAGTTTAATAAAGTAGCTAGCATGTACTTCAAAGAAATTAAGATCCTGCGGCCCACCAACAAATCAATGGAAAAGCACAAACAAAGGATAATGACACTGCAACTGGGGTAGTGCCGAGTATCTACTGAAAGCCAGGATATTTCCAATAACAAGGAGATATGGTCCAGGTCGGTCCTTCAATTATTACCGACTCTCTCAAGGGTCACTCCAGTTAGATAACAATCCAAAGCTTACTACAATAAACATAATTGCAATACATAAAGCCTTTTACAATGGTATAAAATGGTTGATTATTGCATGAAGTCTTGAATACTATAACACACAATTTATTAATGATTGGAATAATTAATAGATACAGTAACCAAGGCTAAGTTTGGCGATTAAAGGGGTTTAAAAAGAAGTCTGTTTCGCGCTCATTTTAAGGGGTGTTTCAACATATTGCACCCCTGAATGAATAACGTTTGGTCAGCTAGCAAAGCTTCTTCTAGGCAGCCTTCAGTTAGTATTTGTATTTCGAAAGATGCCGCTGATGCCATTGGAACGTAGTGTATAGTTAATCATTTTAAATAAACTCTAACAATACTCATATGCTCTAAATCGTTGCATTTCAGTTTAAAAGAAAAATCACAAGTATTTTCGAGTCAAAGTAAAATGTGAAAGTAGAGAGATTATAAAGGGCACTTTTACTCCCCTTGCCTCTGCTCTTCAAGGGCAGGAGGGGAACTGCCCCCTCCACCCCGTGCTAGGAATTAATATACCTCGCAAAGTGATGCCCGAGTTGTAGCATTTTATTGTCTTATTCTTAAAAGTCCAGCTTACGCTCTCTTTCCATTTTGTTCTCAAGCATAGAGAACATCAAATAGTATTCCACTAAGAGGATCTACAATGTACTATTTCGATACATTGATTATTCATATTCAGTTAATGCACCGACCTACCTTTCAAACTTTGAAAAGCAGTAGTTGCAGATTGCTCCTCGCAAGAAAATCTCTGAATGCGCTAGTAACGAGATGTGGATTGATTTGCAATGCCTACTCCTGACTACGACAGGTTTTTAATATCAATAATACCTAAAGGAATGAGTTCTTTGTAATACAGGCACCAGCTCAAAATTCAACCTAGTAATGAATCAATGCGCACCCCCTCGTAGATTATACCTGTGGTGGGTTCTATCGCTCAAAGAAACCCCATTAAAATATTTTATGCTTCGCAGATAGGTAAAACAATGGTCACCATACGTGCTGTTAATGTGTCCTTAAGCCTAAAGATGGTTAATTGCATGTATCGTACTGATTGCTTAAATCACGAACTTCAAATAGACGCATAACATTATTGATTTTACGCGCAATGATATCCTTGAGCTTTTGATGACAGTGATAGTACAGAATCTATTGTGTCCACCGACCAAGCACTATGTCGATCCATTGATTACTCTGTAAAGGAAAATTGCCTATATAATAGGAGGTAGCTCTTATGATACAAGCACCAGTTTCAATTCCCTTCAACTAGTCAGTGCACTAATGATTCACCTGCACTTTACTTCCCCGATTGATCGATTCTCGATCAGCCGGTCCCTCCATAATCCAGCCGATGCTATTCTGATAGACAAATTAAAGCCAATTCTGTTGATAGTTGCTTGACTTCGTACGGATTGCCTATAAAAATACTTGACAATTGCTTAATATGCCTCCTTAATTAATCTAAGGCTACACTGGGGCAGTGATGGAGCAGGGGGCTCAGGTGAAGCTCAGCCAACCTAGTAATTTTTGTCTATGAGTTAGTAGCCTCCCTACTTATTCCAAACAATCAATGATCTTTGCAAGTATTCTAGTTTAGCAGAAATGCCTAATTTAGCAGAAATAGCAGAGAGACAGTGGAAAGATATTTGCTAAAAATATTCTTGTTGCACCTTCCTATGATAGTTAACATCACTAAATGACACTTTTTATATGGAAAGTTCTTTCAATGGCTTCCTGTATGTTTAACTTTATCATAATATTAAGCATCTTCTTTCCAAAATGGCAAAGTTTCTTCAAATTACCTTCTTTACAATTTTTACATTTTAAAAAAAAGTTTCTTTCAATCCCACCATTCTCAGTGAGCAATGCTTTCAAACTGGCATTCCTTACGCCGCGAAAGATGAAGTATGTAGCCCATGTGACATTTTAACACCAGTTAGGTTTGGAAAAAAGATACAATTATTTGGAATATAATTCCAGGCCTTAATGCCAGCAGATTGAAATTTTTTATTGGTAAATTTTAGTTTTGCTTTTGGAATATGCAGGTCTTTATCATTTCCAGTATCTTAAATTGATAAAGATGATCTAAGTTTGATCATTGTCCATAGGCTTTCAAGGCATAGCTTATGGACAATCTTATAAACTAAATTTGATAAATCAAAGCGAATAAGGTTCTCAATATCTAGCCACTTTTTAGACCACGCGTCCTTATATCTTGTACCTCCGATAGTTGATAGAGCACTATTTGTGAACAGTGTGGTATTTACAGTTCGTATGACGGTAGACTTGCCGATACTACGTCTCCGTAGTATAGGTGACTCTCAAACAAAGCTCGATAAACATCGCATAATTTGGGATTTGGAAAAAACATCCTTAAGCATTTTTAATGAAGAAAAGCCTCCTGCAAACCTTCCCTTCCATGATCCGAATTGATTATTCAGTTTTAGCCCTTCATCAACAATGCCACCTACAGCTGAATTCACACTGGATGGGTCAATATGCAGCGTATCGCGTCACTGTGCCTCAAAACCGCATTTAGTGTGTTCACATACAATGCGTCATGATGCGTTTTTATGAAAAAAATTTGTGTGTATAATTTTTTTAATTCAACTTTTTTTACAAATTAATTTTCTAGCGAACAACATACAGAAATATACAAGCAAAGTTTACTAATCAACATCGAAAGTTTGATACAAAATACATAAAACTAAAAATTTGTTTAAAAAAGATTATTCAAAATCTGTGGTCCATTGGATAGTAAACTCTTAGACCAAAGTTTGTTAGACCGGAAAGCAAATTTTAGATCGGACTCGACCCGTAGACCTTCCGCACGGGAGACATGCGCTCTAGCCAGTATGCTACGTCGCCCGTAACTACCTAAGTAAAATATCCAAAATCAACTGTGGGATTGGGTTCTGCGATTGTGTGAGGCTGGCGATCAATAGGGACATTACACAAATTAATACAGCAGAGAGGAGATTAGATGATAATTCTATGCATTTCAATTGCTTCCGAATGCTACTACCAACATTTGACGACCTGCTTTCTTGGTATATTCGTCATCAAAAAGGCAAAGATCTCAATTTTTTGAGCCTTTACCACCTACTCTGCGTCTTGCTGTTGCTCTAAGATTCCTAGTTACTGGTGAAGGACAGGCATCATTCTCCTTGAATTTCATTCTTGGAAAATCGGTTGTTTGAGAGATACTTTTCGAAGTGCGAGAAAACAATTTGGGATGCACTTAGTGTAACTGCAGCTACCTTTCCAGGCAGAGCATGTTTTAACATATAAAGTGGTGGGGAAATTCCTCACCAGCCCCTTTTATTGCCCCACCATTTGAACTTGTTTGCCCCACCACCTGAGTGCCCTTCTGATTCAGTAACTTTTTAGATATTGCTTTAGTTGAAACATTTATAGGTGAAACATAGTTAGTTTTCGTTGAACAGGTTTTAGATCTCAATTTATTTCTTCTGGAAATGCTGCCTCTATAGTTGATTCCCTTTTCACTCATAAAGCTCGAGATGGGCACTTCTAACTAGTAATAAGTTTTCTGTTCTGCGGCTAATTCTAGTGGCTCCCAAACTGTGGTCTGCGGTCCCCCAGAGTACCCTGAAGGGTTTCCGAAGGACCGAGAGAAGCTTCTGAAGCTTGCAAGTAGTAGAACCACATTCATAGACTTGTAGGTCCTTTTTAGCGCAAGCTATAAACTGTAACAACTCGGCACACTTATGCTTTCAAACTCCGTGGGCATTTGTCTGTGAAATTATATTTATTACTACTTGGTAATTGAGGTTTGCGTCTTGCATCTAGCAGGAGATGACCTCATTTGCCGATAGCATTATTACCTGCCGATAAAAGTAAATTATGAAAGAAAATCAACTTGGAGACAGTTTGAGTAGAATTCAATGATGTCTGATTTCCACGCATCATGTTTTGTAAAATTTTTACATTTGTGGATGCTGGAGATTTTGCTAAGCAATGTGACTCAAACATTTTTAGCAATACAAGTTTTGGTAAGTTAGGAAGAGCTAAACCTTCCCCAAGATGACTTTTTACTAAACATGCTGACCAAATCTAGGTGCTGCTTTATAGTCGATGACGTCTTTTCTTAACATTATACATTGCAGAGACCGTATTCTGGCAAGAATCTCCCTGAGAAAATGAATAATTCAAAGATAATAAAGCTCTCTTTCTTGAGAAATAGCAACATAAATCTAGCAATATTCTTAAACATGGAAAATGCAAGCTTATTTCTATTACATCAGAATTTCTCAAAAAGTGAGATGTGCCCCCTAGAGGGGTGTGATATGATACTAAAGCTGTGGAGTCAAAACTATGGCCCGCGGGTCAAATGCGGCCCACCTTGCAGTTACTATTGGCCCGCTTAGACGTCTGAAAATATAGTTGCAAATCATATATGCCTGCATGTATTGCCAATTTTTTGCAAGCGTTCAAGAAATAAGTCCAAAGCCTAGCATCACTGCTATCATTGAGGACAATAATATTGAAATTGGACATATAGGCGAGCTAGAATCCACACAGTATTAACATGTACCTTTGGTAATTAAAGCGTGTGGCCCGGCCTGTTGCTTATTGCTCTGTATTTGCCCCTTACTGCAAAATTGTGCAATCCTCTATGCTAGAAGGACCACATGTGAAACCAGGAACGGGCATACTTATACAGTTTTTTATAAATAATGACCTTTCTTATTGCGAGCGGGGGTAGGATGCGAAATATTTTCCTGTACATTAGGCCTTTCCAGAAAAAAATTGAAGGAGTTTAGTATATCACAAAAGCAACTAGCAACGTATTCAAAAACTGAGAATTCTAAAATACATAGCAAATTACAAAAACTCGACAAAACAACAAGCATGAAAGTACTAACACACTTTGTATAAGAGAGCATTGTTAAATACCCTAAAAATTCATAGAAAATTTACCCATAGGCCTAAAAGATATAAATCGTGGCATACATATGGCAAAAAAATAATAATAATAGTAGAAAGTCTAAAATAAATATCATTTATAAAAATGAAACATTAAACTACCGAGAAACCATTATATGATGGACTTCTTGAACGTCTTCAATGAGGGTGCCAGTATAGCTTCTAGGCTGAGTCCATTCCAAATTTTGCTCCGCGGTAACAATAAGTGGTTCGACCTACTCATGTTCTAAGTAAAGGTATCTGCACATTTGTCTCACTATAACGAAGGGTTTGTCCATTATGTTAGGAGCATTTTGTAAAGAGTTCTGTTAAATACAGAGGAGCAGGTGAATTTAGTGATTTATAAGTAAGCTTAACAGATTCTCTCCTTACGAGGTCCTTAATTGAAAGCCAGCCAAGACGTTGTAACAAAGGGGCACCAGATGCATTGTAAGGACTATTAGTTACTATTCTTGCAGTTCTATACTGGATCTTTTGGAGGGAGTTAAGTTTGGATTCTCCAAAGCAACCCCAAATCGAGCAACACTAGCTGAAGTGTGCCGAAACAATTCCTCTATACATTTTCTGCAAATCACTTAAAGAAAGAAACTTTTTGGCATGCTTTATAAGACCAAGAACTTGTATCGCCTTGGCCTTTACTTGCTCTACCTGATAACTCCATTGGAGCTAGTGATCAATTTTAATTCCTAGAAGCTTAATATCATTTACCGTCTGTATCTTTAGCTCTTCTAATTCAAAATATGGCTTGACATCATTCTGTTTTTCGATTTTTAGAATGTCAGGTCTGGATCCTACTATCAACGACTGCGTTTTTGCAATATTTACTGATAGCATTTCCATGTAGCCAGCTTTATAATTTCACAAGAAACCTGTTTAAATTGTGATGAGTGGGAAATAGTTGTGTTATCTGCATACATAGTAACCTTTTCTTGGTTCAGGCAGAATGGCAAGTCATTGATAAAGATTAGGAACAGAAGTAGACCAAGGCAGGAGCGTTGGGGACATCACAGCTTATATCACTTTTTCCCTGTAAGCAGGAAGTAAACCAGTTGACCTCTAGTCGTATAATTCCATATTCCTCAAATTTCTTAAATAAGAGACTATGAACTTCCGAATCAAAGACCTTTTCTACTTCATTTAATACTAAGCCAGTGTAATTGCCTTTATCAGTAATTAAATACCAGTCATTTGTACAGGACTAGTAATGACTTAACGTAGAGACCAAAAACCAGACTGATGCTTGCATATGAGTCTGTTTCTATCTAAATAATCATACAATTGATTACAAGCTACTTTTTCGAATGCTCTAGATACAAAACCTAGCACAGAGATTCTTCTATAGTCATTACAATCGTCTCTCGTTCCATTCTTATAGATTGGGGTAACACCTGCTACTTTCCAATCAGTGTGAAACTTCCCTGACAGCAAAAGTAAATTGAAAAGGTGGCATAATGACCCAGATAATAATTGAGAACCACCTTTATATATATAAAAGCACTTGCAATCCCATCACCTTCAGATCCAAGAGTAGTCTTCTTTTTTTTCTTCACAAGATTAAGTGCATCGGTCTATGAGATCACTTTGAAAGAGATATTTCTTTCAGGGTTACCCAATTCATACTAATCAGATAGCACAGGGTTGGGTTTATCTGGAATATTTCGATCAGTTTATTTCCAATCATACAGAATAACTCATTCATTGAAGATGCAATCTTTTTTTTATCTTTAACTAGCTCACCTTCAACATTGACGGATGGAATAAACGTGGTGTTACCCCTCTGATTGATGACTTGGTTGATAGTTTTCCAGGATTGTTTTAGATTTCTCTGACAAGCAGAAATGTTATTAGAGAATTATTCTCTTTTTAGCTGGATATTTTTATTTTATTTTTGCAATTGTGTATCTGCCTATAACATTCAGTCAAAGGAGTGGGTTTAATTCTTACTGCTTGTATTTTCAATGTATCTCTTGTCTTTGCAGGCTGGAAAAACGTGCAATTTAGCCAGGGTGTATATTTGTTAGAAACCTTTCTGGTCAAATGTGGTACATACTTATCAAGAATGAGAGAGAAGGCATAGGTCCAGCTCCTGACGGCGTTGTCTGGTTCAGCTAGCATTGGAAGTAATATTTTCCAATTGACCCGTGATATGTCAGAAAGGGAACTTTCTTCGTCAAAGCTTTTAGCTGCTTAGATGAGATGTATTTTGTTGGCTGTTAAGCCCACAAAGAAATTTTCTGACACAATACTGAGGCAAGGTCTTCTTACACCACTTTCGAGAATATAGATATATACTGAGGTACAAATATGATCAATAAAAGAAGAATACTGCAAAGTAATTCTTGTTGGAATCTAGATTAGTTGACTAAAACTAAATGACTCATATATCTCTTGTAAGCGTGAGATGTAATTTGTGCTACACTAGGTTAAGGAGGGCTGAAATCACAATTTGTGTCACCAAGCGATATAATCTCATTGTTTTCACCATCAAGACAAAGAAGACTTTCTTCCAGGCTTGAAAAACAAGATACTGATTTATTAGGGGTCTATACTATGCTATGATTATAAAAGGACCAACTGTTGGATGTTCAGTTCCAATACATATCAGTTCCAGGGATTTATTAGGGAGGTCATTACGAAGTATTCAAGTTTTGATAGTAGAACAGGGTCTTCATTGAATGACTGTCCTCTTGTGTGATCTTCCCTTACACCATTAATGTTTGATATGTTAATAAGATTTTGTGAGAAGCCAATAGTTCTGGTTGGGGATATTGAGAAGGCATTTCTCGATATAGAGATAGATCCCTCAGACTGTGATTAATTGAGATTTCTCTGGGTGAACGACATTTATTCTGAACAACCAGAAATTATGGTTTATAAGTACAACAGAGTAGTTTATGGAGTCAATTATTCACCATTCTTGCTAAATACTGTGCTCCAGTTCAACATATCAATAGGCATAAGGAAGCTGACCCTAAATTTGTAAAATGTATTTCAAAGTGAATCTTTGTGGATGATCTTGCCACCACACATATGGATGTAAATGAATCCTATTGTATGTCTGAGAAGGCAAGGGAAAGAATGAATGGATGGGGCTTCAAGCTTCGCAAGTGGAAAACTAGTGTTCAATTACTTACACAGAGTATTGCAATGAAAGAGGCGGCTACTGAAATTGAATCTAAGATACAAGATCCAGTAATGGAAAAATCAGACCATATCAGTGCAAAATCTAAAGTACTAGGTTTTGCTTGGGATGAAGGAAAAAGATTCAGTGGAATTTGATTTGCTTAATATAGTAGAGGGCACAAAATATGTAACTAAGAGGTCAATATTGAGCACAATGGCTACTGTGTTTGACTCCTTAGGATTAATTTGCCCAATATCTGTGGCAGCTAAAGTTCTGTTTCAGGATATATGCATGGAAAAATTAGAATGGGATGGATGACCCTTTACCTCAAGATAAACTTCAAAGACGGGACTGGCTAAAAGAACTTAAGAACACTAAAATAATTACAGCCCCTAGACATACATTGCTGGGATTGGAAGGTCAGAGTATTAAAACAGGTTCAAATGGATTTTGTGATGCAAGAAAGACAGCTTACTGTGCTGCAATAGATCTTTTATGTGAAACAATAAAGGGAATTTATCCCAGATTGCTTTGATCAAAAGTAAGAATTGCACCTCTTAAAAGCTTATTTATTCCCAGATTGGAATTGAGGGTAGCCAGTATTCTAGTTAATCTCATGGACGCAGCTCAAACTACCCTTAGCTTAGATACTAAGATTGATGAAACCAAGTATTGGACAGATAGTATCACGGCATTATACTGGATCTTAAGTAAGTGTGAGCGGGAAACTTTTTTCCAACAAAGGGTGAATGAAATTCTCGCATTATCATTCTCGCAAAGGAAGATTGGGGCCATGTGGCAGGACCTGTGAACCCAGCAGATGTAGGGAGTAGGAGAGTTTCCCCAAACAACAATCTCTGGTGGGTAGACCCAAAATGGTTAGCAGAAGTTAAGGATAATTGGCCTCTAAAATGTCTCTTGATAGAGTCAGCTGATGCAAAAGAAGAAATGAAAAAAGCAGTTGTTTTGGCAACCACAACTACTAAGGAATCTGTCAACACAATAGGTCAGGCAATTAACATAGAGAGACTTAGCTCCTTTAGGAAATTACTTAGGTTAGCTGCCTATGCAAAAAGGTTTGTACTAAACTTAAGAAGAAAGCTTGAGAAGAGAGAACTCAGTGTTGATCTTTTAAGTGCAGAAAACATCATGTGGGCTGAAATTTAATGGATAAAGCATGCACAAACTTCCTTGATAGGACAGCAAGATTACAACAAGTATAAGAAACAGTTAGGTGTAGTTAGTAATGGGGGAATCTTAGTGTGTGAGGGGAGAATGGATTTTTCAGATTTGGCTCAAACTGCCAAGAAACCTGCTTTGCTAAGCTTGTTTTTATGGAGTTTCACAATAGACTTCATCACTGTAAGGAGAGGAGGGGTACGCTTGCAGAACTACCCTCAAGATTTTGGATTACCAAAGAGCACCAGTATGTGAAAAGGGATATAACCATAGAGTTAATAGGACTAGAGAGCTCGCTATGTCACGTGATCGGGGTCCACTATGTAAAGTCAAAATGGTAGCGTAGTCAGGCAAAAGACCACACGGAAACTACGTTCGCATTGCAAAAGTTTAACAGACGTTTGAAATATGATTAATGGGAATGTATACTGGAAATAGATAATTATTTCCGTAATATTAACCTCTTACGCT